>BNST01003191.1:0-30587 GCA_019650275.1 Xylocarpus granatum | reverse complement strand
AGGAATCAAGTGGATAGTGATAAAACAAGTGCGGTAAGGGAGGAGCCATACTAGATCACTTGTTATAGACACACAATGTCGGGTGAGACACTAAAGGAATGCGTGGAAAGGTTGGAGCATGTGAGTAGGGACGGTAATACTGCAGAGCTCAACAATTGTTGCCCAAATGGAGGTCACAACACAGGAGTTGGCGGCCATGAGGGGTGAAATCTCTGGGATGAGAGATGAGATGGCAGAAATCAAGGATTCGCTAAGGAACTTTGAGATGGAATGCTGTGAGTGGATGGTCAGCACAGGTGAGGACCTGGCGGCCGCTAATGTTGCTTGGAGAGGAGCAGGTAGATCGAGTGTGGTACTAAACTACGAGTGTTGAAGATTGCTGTGGGTAATGCATCTCAACCTACAAAAGGCACCCTAGGCCAAAAGAAAAGTCCCTAAACCGCATGGGTTTAGTGGATTCCGGAATGCCAAGGAATTAGAGAATTTCTTATGGGACATGGAACAGTATTTTCATGCGGCCCATATTCCGGATGCTGAATAGGTAGACATAACTAGCATGTATCTGATAGGCGATGCTAAGTTATGGTGGCGTACAAAGCTGAATGAGGACGCTGAGGTGCAAAGGCCACCCATTGAGACATGGGGAGGACTTGAAAAGAGAATTGAAGGCTCAATTCTTGCCTAGTCAATGCAGTATTGGCTTGCTAGGGAGAAATTGAAGAGATTGAAGCATACATGGGACTGTGCGAGATCATGTGAAGGAATTCAGCTCGATAATGCTGGATATCCGCAATATGTCTAAGGAAGACAAGCTCTTCAATTTCATATCAGGGCTTGCAGAACTGGGCCCAAATAGAGCTACGCAGGCAAGGCGTGAAGGACCTGACTGCAATTATCGTAGCGGCAGATAGCTTGGTAGATTATAAGACCGTAGCTTAGTCGAGACAAGAAAAATCGGGCGAAAACAAGAGGAAGAAGAAGGTTGGCGCACAAAAGCTTCTAGGGCCTAAAGAGAAAAGGGGAAGCCAGTCAATTTAAGTTCCCTATGCAGGGAAGAAAGGGGTTGTTTTATTTGTGATGGAACCCCATAGGGCAAGAGAGTGCCCTAAACAAGCCAAGCTAAAACTGGCAGTGACTCGAGGAGAAAGAGGCCGCGAAGGTAGAGACCAGTGTGCCTAAACTCAACCCATTGTAGCAACAGAGGTGCAATACGCTGAGGATTGACAAATCCTACCGAGGCCTTATGTAGGTGAAGGCGTAAGTCAATGGGGAAGGATATTCGAGCTATGCTAGATACGAGTGCCACAAATAACTTCATTGCTGAGCATGAGGTGCAGCGCTTGATATTGAAAGTGAAGGGCACACAATATGAGGTAAGGTTTGTTAATGCTGCTAATATGGCTATGCAGGGCACAGCCATAGGTCCCTCAAGATCAGTTCTGGGAGGACAAGATAAAGTTCTCAATACTCCCATTGGAAGACTTTGATTTGATACTTGGTCTTGAGTTCTTCGTGGGAGCGATGACATACTTGATGCCACACATGAGAAGCCTACTGATTACGGGGAGAACTCCAAAATTTGTGCAGTGCGAATTCCTGGAGAACAGCAAATTAGGACCATCACTCCAATCTACCAATTATTTTAATAGAGGACTCAAGAGGAATGAGTCATCCTACATAACAACAGTTGTGGAGATCAAGCCAGATCAGGTCGAGGAGGTGCCTAATGAGTATGCTACTGTGTTGAACGAGTATGCTGATGTGATGCCACCGGAACTCCCCAAAGAGTTACCCACGACGTGCGGTGGATCATCACATTGATCTTGAGTCTGGAGCAAGACCCCCTACCAGGTGCCTTATAGAATGGCATGCCAAGCGAGTTAAAAGAGTTACGGAGGCAACTTGATGAGCTATTGGATGCGGGGTACATCCAAATCGTCAAAAGCACCATATTGTGCACCTATACTATTTCAAAGAAAGCACGATGGTTCACTGAGGATGTGTGTGGACTACAGGGTGCTCAACAAAGTGACTATCAAGAACAAGTATCCAGTGCCCAACATGGCTAATTTATTTGATCGTTGAGTGGAGCTTCCTATTTTAGGAAAACTGGAGTTGAGATCAGGATAATGGCAAGTGAGAATTGCTAAGGAAGACAAGACCAAGATAGCTTGTGTAACAAGGTATGGATTCTATGAGTTCTTAGAGATGGCATTCGGGCTTGACAAATGCACCGGCTACATTCTGCAATCTCGTGAATGATGTGCTATATGAGTTCCTAGATCGTTTCATGGTAGTACATCTCAATGACATCATGGTATACAGTAAGACCTTTGAGGGTCATCTTAAGCATCTAAGGCAAGTGTTCCAAAGGCTAAGGGAACACAAGCTTTACGTAAAGAAGGAGAAATGCGAGTTTTGCAAGAGAGAGGTGTTGTTCTTAGGGCATTGCATCAGCAAAGGCAAAATTCGCATGGATAAAGGGAAGATTCAAGCAATTCTTGATTGACCAATTCCTAAACGAGTCCCTGAGTTGAGGTCAATCCTAGGATTGGTGAACTACAATAGGAGATTCCTGGAAGGCTACTCGAGGAGAGTAGGGCCATTGACAGATTTGCTAAAGAAAGGAAAGGAGTAGGAATTGAGGCATGTGAGAAAGCAGTCAAGGATATTAAAGTTTCGTAGTTTCTGAACTAGTGCATCAGTTGCTTGACTTTGATAAACCATTCGAGGTGCGAACGAATGCTTCGAATAGAGCCATTGGTGGTGTGCTTGTTCAGCAGGGACATCCTATCACTTTTGAGATTAGAAAGTTGAAGGATGCAGAACAAAGGCACTCCACGCACGTAAAGGAGATGACGGCGGTGGTACATTGCTTGACGACATGCAGACATTACCTGCTGGGTACTCATTTCATGGTCATGACGAAACAATGTGGCTACTACTTCAAGACGTTGAAGAAGTTAACACCCAAACAAGCGAGATGGCAGGAATATCTTGCCGAATTTGATTTCAGGTGGGTTCACAAGGCTGAGAGGCAGAACCAAGTGGCAGATGCACTGTGTAGGAAAAGTGTAAAGGGGTTCGCTCTAACAACCTTCACTTCTGACTTTATAGACAAAGTAAGGCAGTATGCGCACCAGGATCCGACATACAAAAAACTTTGTAAGGAAATCCGCGAAGGAATTTGGCGGAGATATTGGCCAGGAAATGGTCTAGTCTATGCTCGAGGAGAAAGATTATATGTTCCTAGTGGAGGGGAACTTCGTAAGACACTCTTACAAGAGACTCATGATCTAAGATGGGCAGGACATCTAAGGGGTAGAGAGGATGATGGCCTTGCTGAGTAGGTCATATTACTGGCCCAAGGTGGAAGAAGACATACGGTTGTATGTCAAAACTTGTCTAGTATGTCAATTAGACAAAGGTGAGAGGAGATGACTGGTGAGCCTTCTTCATCCGTTACTGATACTAGAGAGACCCTGGCAATCAATCTTGATGGATTTCATATCAAGAATGCCCAAGGCGGGAGACGATTATAAGTTAATCTTAGTGGTAGTTGACAAATTTTTGAAGTATGCAGTGTTTATTCCCACACCACATGTTTCTCCGGCAGAGAGAGCTGCAGAGCTTACGCTCAAGCATGTGATAAAGTACTTTGGAGTGCCAGAAGATATTGTGAGTGATTGAGATACACGGTTCACAGGCAAGTTCTAGACTTCACCTTTTAATCTCATGGGCACTGAGTTGATTTTTTGACTGCCAATCATCCACAGATGGATGGGCAGACTTAGCAAGTTAATGCCTTAGTCTAGGAGTATTTGAGGTATTATGTGACAGCAAGCCAGAGGAATTAGGTAGAGTTGCTCAATTTGGCTCAATTTTGCTACAACATTCACAAATCTTCTTCGATGGAGATGAGTACAACCAAGTCAGTGATGGGGCAACAACCTAAAATGTTGCATGAGGTGGCAAAGCAAAACACTAAGGTGAGGTGTTCAGGTGCATGTAAGTTTGCACACGACAAGGAGGAGTTGATTGAGCTAGCTTTCCATAGCTTAGCTAAGGCAGCTCATCACATGAAGAAATATGCGGAAGTTGGAAAGAGAGACCTAGAGTTCAATGTGGGTGATAAAGTGTTGTTGAAGTTGTCTCCACATATATGGAAGAAGATTAGTAGCAAAACCATGTACAAAGGACTGGTACCCAGGTACGATGGCCCCTTTGAAGTAAAGCAAAGGGTGGGCAAAGTTGCCAATAAGCTGAGACTACCTGAGAGATTGAAGATACACCCCATAGTACACGTAAATTTCTTGAAGCCCTTTCACGAGGGCTTGCTTGATGAGGGATGCCAACAGGTCAGGCAAGCTTCGCCCGTGATTTGGCTGCAGTTTGACAATGAGATCGAGAAGACACTAAATCATCAATTCTTGGGGTAGAGTAAAATGAATCGAAGAACAGAGTATTTGGTTCTGTGGAAAGGGGGAAGTGTTGTAGATGCTAGTTAGAAGCGAGATGCTACATTGTAGCAATTTGAGAAATAGGTGCAAGAACAGCTCTCCAATCCATCGAGGATGTTGGGTTCTTCAAGTGGGGGAGGTTTGTCACGGCCTTGAGTAGGAACAAGCACCCTGAGGGTAAGATGGCACCTTGTCCTAGCCAACGGGGGAGATTTTGCAGGTTGTAGGCGCAACACGCACAAGGTGATGAGGATTGAGTATAGAAGCAAGCACAACAGAGGGAAGTTGGGCTTGGTAGGCAGTGAACAGAGGAACTTCCAGGAGTGACCAGATCACCCCTCAGGGTCAACAGAGGTGTCAGACACATTTGGCAGTGCTCCAGATGAACTTCTAGGAGCAACCGAAACATCCCCACAAGCATGGCAGCGGCATTGGCCACATTCGATAGTGCATGGGATGAACTTCCAGGAGTGACCAGAACATCGCCGCAGGCAAGGCAGTAGCATTGGGAGTGTTAGGCAATGCGCGGAACTAACTTTTGTAAGTGACCAGAACATCCCCCTGGGCGTGGCAGAGGCATCGAGCACATTTGGCAGTGTGCAGGATGAACTTCGTGGAGCGACAGGAACATCCCCACGGGCATAGCAATGGCATCAAAGATGTTTTGCAGTGCGTGGGTTGAGCTTTAGGAGCAGCAGAAAATCCCTGCAGGCTCAGCAGAGGCATCGGGCACATTTGCCAATGCTTGTGACGAACTTCTGGGAGCGACTGGAACATCCCTACAGACGTGGCAGCGGCATTGGGCACATTGGGCAATTTTGTGGGATGAACTTCCAGGAGTGACTGGAACATCCTCAGGGTGGCAGAGCATTAGGCGCATTGGCAGTGCACGGGACAAACTCCGGAGCAACCAAAAAATCCAACCAGGCCCGGCAGAGGCATCAACCACATTAGACAGTCTGTGGGACGAACATCTGGAACAACCGGATCATCCACACGGGCGGTACAGAGGCATCGGGAGTGCTCTGCAGTGTGCTGGATGAACTTCCAGGAGCAACTGAAAAATTCCTGCAGGCTCAGCAGAGGCACCAGACACATTTGGCAGTGCTCGAGACAAGCTTCCAGGATCGACTAGAGCATCCCCACAGGTGCGGCAGCATCATCGGTCATGTTGCCAGTGCGTGGGATGAATTTCTGGGAGTGACAGAAACGTCCCCCTGGGCGTGTTTAGCAGTTCACGGGATGAGCTTTTGGGAGTGGCCAGAACATTACCACGGGCATGGCAGTGGACGGCAGGAGAGTCCGAAACATCTCCACAGGAGCAGCAGATGCTTCTGGCACATTTGGCAGTGTGTGGGACAAACTTCTGGGAGTGACCGGAACATCCCTGCGGGCATGCCACTGGCGTCAGGCATGTTTAGCAGTGCATGGGATGAGCCTCTGGGGGTGAGTGGTACATCCCTGCAGGCATGGCAGAGGCTTTGAGCATGTTGGCAGTGTGCATGGACAAACTTCTGGGGGACACCGGAACTTCCCCTCAGGCATGGCGGAGACGTTGGATGCTTTCGGCAGTGCATGAAATGAACATCTGGGAGTGGCCACAACATCCCCGCAGGCATGGCAGAGTCTTCAGGCATGATGGGCAGTTTGCAGGATGAGCTTTGGGAGTGACCAGAAAATCCCAGCAAGCTCGGCAGAGGTGTTGAACACGTTCGGTAGTGCTTGGGACAAACTTCAGGGAGCAGCCAGAGCATCCCCACAGTCACGGCAGAGGCATCAGGCTCGTTTGGCAATGTGCTGGATGAACTTCTGGGAGAGACTGGAACATCTGCATGGGCGCGGCAGAGGCGACAGGCACGTTCAGCAGTGTGCAGGAATAACTTCTGGGAGTGAGCAGAAAATCCCCGGGGGCTCGGCAGAGGAGTTGGACGCATTTGGCAGTGCTCGGGATGAACTTCCAGGACAGACCAGAACATCCTCGTGAGCGCAGCAGTGGTGTCAGACGAGGTCAGCAGTGTGCCGAACAAATTTCGGGAGTGACCAGAACATCTCCGCAGATGCGGCACAGGCATTCTGTGCGTTTGGCTATGCACAGAACAAACTTTTGGGAGCGAACGGAACATCCTTGCAGGCAAGCAGTGGATTGCATGCTCGCAGTGCTCAGGACAACTCTGAGTGACAGACAGCAGCGTGGCAAAGGCTTTGGTTGCATTCGGAAGTGTGCAGGACAAACTTCCAGTAGCAACCGCAACATCCATGCAGGTGCGGCAGCTGCATTGAACACGTTCGGCAGTGCATGGGATGAACTTTCGGGAGCGACCGAAACATCCCCGCAGGCGCGGCAGTGACGTTAGGCACGTTTGAAAGTGATTCGGCCGAACTTCCGGCAGAGGCCGGAAAATCCCTGCAGGCTGTGCAGAGGTGTTGGATGCATTTGGCAGTGCTCGGGACAAACTCCTGGGAGTGACCAGATCATCCCTGTGGGCTCAGCAGAGGTGTTGCACACGTTCAGCAGTGTTCAGGACAAACTTCTGGGAGTGACCGGAGCATCCCTGCAGGTGCAGTAGCAACGTTGGCCACAATTAGCAGTGTGTGGGATGAACTTCCAAGGGCCACCGGAAATCTCTGCAGGCATGATAGCGGCAGTGGGCACGTTTGTGTTGAGAACCTAAGTATGTAGGAAAGGCAACGGGCAGAAAATGAGGCAGCAAAGGAGAGCATGGGCCAGAAAATGTACACAACAAGCGTGGCAACAGCATGGAGCTCAGTAGTGAAGCCTGGCCAATATTTGACTTAATCCTAATTAATGAAGGACATTCACACCAACAGGAGTTCTAGCAGAAGAAGGATAATCGCATCAAAAAGAGTTCCAGCAGCAGGAGGACATCTACGGCAAGTAGAGTTCCAGCAGCAGCAGGACATCCATGCCAAGAAGAGTTCTATGGGCAGAAGGATACACATTGAGAGCCCTAGTCCTAGAAGGATAAGCCACAAGGAAGTCTAGCCACTGTAGAATACAAGATAAGGTAGGAATTCTAGTCTAGGTCGAAATTCAAGAAAGACCAAGAATCCTAGTAGAATAAGGAAACATTTGGATAAGGTCTATCTTGATAAGATTCTACTTGTCATAGGAAACCTTCTTGACTTAGAAAAACTTATCCTAGGTAAATAAGGAACTTAAGTGCTAGTTAAATTAGGAAAAGGCTGTCCAATACTATAAATACAGCCCATTATTTGTTACCATGGGGATATGCTCCGAATTTGTATATTTTCATTCAATAATCAAGAATCAAAGGTTAGCATTCTTGCTCACATTCTTGTTTATGTTTTTGGTTATCTTTAAGAGCTGTCTTGAGATAACTTGGGCTTAAGACAAGGTGAAGAGTTGTCTTCCTTGCTTAAGAGCTTAGGTTGAAGTTAAGAGTTGTCATCTTCAACCAAGGCAAGTTGTGATAGGTTTAAGAATTATCTTGCCTATCCAACATATCTTTTATTCATTAGTTAATCCCAAAGGACAGCTTAGGAGAAGTAAGTCTAAGAAAAGAACTCAAGAATCAAATGGGACAGCAAGTTAGGGGAGGTTTTAAAAGTCGTGCTAACCCCTAAGGTGTAAAAAAGTTGGGACAAGAAATTGGGACACCAACAAATTGGTGCTTTCATTGAGAAATCAGCACATTCAACATCAAATTGAAGAGGCAGCACATCACCATGTCATTCAGACATCATTCACCCTCACCACAACAGTGAACTAACAAGGACTTTGGAAGAATCTTAGCCTTGGAGAGGGGACAACACACCATACATGACCAGGTAGGTGATACCAAACACCAACTATCAGCTATCATTCATTCTATTGAAAAATTGAAGAGAGACACACCCTGAGTGGCCAGAAAACAAGTCCAAACTGAGCAGGCTAGGAACAGGCACCTACCACAAATGTCTAGGAGGTGTCAATCAGAAATCACGTGGCACCAAGTGCATGAGGATGAATCTGACCATGAGCAGCTTCCCTCTCAAGAAAGGGGGAGAGGGCGGATGAATCTAGGCTGCAGAAGGGAGGTGCCACCAGCCCCATGACCCTTATGATGAGTACAGCGATGATGAGATCTTGGATCAAAGGCCAGATGCATGGCAGCCAAGGAGAACGTGGAGTCTTCATGAGGCAGAACTTTTGCGGACAAATAAGAGAAAGGAATGGCAGCACTATGACAGCCCTAGCCACTACACCTAGCCTATGGTAAAAATTGAATTCCCAACCTTTGAGAAAGGGAATCCAATTGGATGGATCTCCAAAGCTGAGATCTACTTCGAGAAACAAGGTGTAGAGAGGGGTGAAAGGGTACATTTTGCAGCCTATCGCCTGTGTGGGAGGGCCAACCAATGGTGGCATCAGCTTAAGGCCACCTACAGCAGAGAAGGTAGAAGGATTGGCTGGACAAGGTTCACACAAGAATTGATGGACAGATTTGGCCCATCCAGCATCACAAATATTTGCTCCAAGTTTGATGGGAACCAAGTCTTTCCTTCATCAAATCCAGAGAGTGCTGCACCAGTTCAGAAATTGGAATACTCATCTCCTCCTCCTAAAATGCCAATCTAGAGAACAAGTGAAGACATTTCATCACCAGCAATTTTAGTTGATGATAGTGAAGGGAAAAAATTGCGCACAGAAGAGGCGTATGCATGCCCAAGTGATGGTAACGCTAAGGACACAAGCATTCCAGGACCTAACTTGGTATGTCCAAATGCCAAGTTAAAGGTGCAGATGTCTTGTGATAAGTTGAACAATGCATCTGCCAAACGTCCTGATTCATCTGTTCATGTTCATGCTGCTGCTTTTACATCTCTATCACATCAGTTGCAGAACAATGACTTAAGAGCTCCAATAGTTTCCACTGGACTGCTATCTACATCTTCATTAGAACTGACCAGGTTGGAGAGACAGCAAATTGAATTGGATGCAGGATTAAATAGGTCTTCGAATGGATTGCAAGAACATTCCAATGCTTCTAAAAATTATCCACCAGAAAATACTCCAACAAGGACTGTGCAGGACCAATCTGCCTTGTTAGCTAAACCTGGATTAGAAGACAAAGTTCCTTATCATATCCGGATTGAAGGACTTGCTGATCTTTCACGGACAGCTTCACAAGCTGCAAGAGATCAGACCTTTTGGATCATTCATTGTTCAAACTGCAGTGAAAAATATGCATAGCATGCAGCAAGTTTTGCAAGGCACAAATATGGATCAAATGCCATCATCTGCATCTGTGTTAGATCTTCAATTCCCTGGACAGAATGATGATTATCTGTGTTACAGCTTGAACACTGAAGATCTAGACATTCCATGCAATGTTAAGGATTTCTCTAGCACTCAAAAAATTAGCAAAGGAGATCCAGTAGTGATGCAGGAAGATCAAGAAAGCCGCATGGACAGCAAGGAGGAAGCCGAGCAGAACACTCCCCGGATCATGCGGAAGAAGGCGAAATCAACTTGCATGCAGTAGGGGCAACCACCAAGCCTACTGCCATGAGATTGTTCATGACCATAAACGACAAGAATGTTTTGGTGTTGACTGATAGTGGAGCTATCCTAACTTCATCAACACAAAACTAGTCAGAACACTCCAGCTATGTCCAAAGAAGATTGCACCCTTTGAGGTAAGAGTGGCAAGCAGACAGAAGCTTAAAGTGCACACAAGTTATCAAGGCAGTAGCAATGCAGATTCAAGGAGTCAAGATAGAGGCAGAACTGCATGTGTTAGCCTTGGCAGGCCTTGATGTGGTTTTAGGCAATGCTTGGCTTAAAACAATAGGCAAGATAATGTTCGATTATGAATACATGGCCTTGCACTTCCAATGGAAGGGAAGGACTGCACGTGGAAGGCATCTGCCACCAATGCAGCACATCATTGTGAGGTAAGTACCCTTGAATGACTATACAGAAAAAGGGACACAATATTTTGCTGTTCTCTTGGCCACAAAAGAGGAAAACACAGCCGAAAATCATGAAGGGCAGAACACGCATGAAGACATACCATCAGCAATAAGGAACCTACTAGAGCAGTTCAGAGATGTCTTAGGAGAGACACAAGTGCTATCACCCTCAAGACATTATGACCATGGCATCCCATTAATCAACGAGACCAAAGCAATTAATGTAGCACCTTACTAGTATGCACACTTCCAAAAGAACGAGACGAAAGACAAGTGGAAGAGATGCTAGAGCAAGGTATTATTCAACCTAGCACCTCCCCTTTTCCTTCTCCCCTTCTACTTGTTAGAAAAAAGATAAAACTTGGAGGTTTTGCACCAATTACCAGGCACTCAACCAAGTGACTGTCAAGGATTGTTTCCCGATCCCAACAATCAAGGATATGCTGGACGAGTTACATGGAGCGAAGTTGTTTACCAAGCTGGATCTCAAGGTTGGATATCATCAAATATGCATGAGAGAAGAGGATGTGCAGTAGACAATGTTTTGGACTCATAGTGGATACTACGAGTATCTAGTCATGCCTTTCAAACTATGCAACGCACCCTCCACCTTTCAAGCAGCCATGAATGACATCTTCAAACCCTTTTTGTGAAGGCTTGTATTATTATACGTCCAGCAAAGGTGCTGGACGTATTAAGAGGAAATCATTTCGTAATCAAGCCATCCAAGTGCACGTTCATGCAAGAGAAGCTTGAATACCTCGGTCACATCATATCTAGAGATGGAGTGAAGGTAGACCAATGGAAAATAGGAGCCATGCAATCATGGCCAACTCCTAAGAATATCACAGAACTTAGAGGATTTCTAGGCTTGATAGGCTATTACCACCGATTTGTTTGCAAATACAGTGCCATAGTGAAACTATTGATGGATTTGCTGAAGAAGAACGGATTCCTATGGACAGAAAGAGTGAAGACACATTCAAGTTGTTGAAGCAAGCCATGTGTGAGACCCCAATGTTAGCACTGCCCAACTTCAACCAAACCTTCAAGCTTCACACTGACGCATGTCAAGATGGAATAGGTGCTGTCCTAAGTCAAGCTGGAAGACCTATTGCATACATGAGCAGAGTCTTAGGGCCCATGAAGAAGGAATGGTCAGTATATGCCAAGGATATGTTGGCCATCATCCATGCAGTCAAGGGTATGGTGACCTTACCTTCTTGGGAGCAAATTCCTGATCATTATGGATCAACAACTCTTGAGAAGCCTCATGGAGCAGAAAATTACCACTCCAGAGCAGCAAAAGTTCCTTGTCAAATTGCTGGGATACAAGTATGAAATAATCTACAAACTAGGCAAGGAAAAGAAGGTGGCAGATGCATTGTCCAGAAGCAATGAAGGTCAAGCGTTGTGGACAGCATGTGAGCCTAATGATGCATGCCTCACTGCCATTAGAGGAGCGGAGTGGAATGTATGGACAGAAATCAAGGAGCCAATAAAGATTGATCCCCAAAGCCAAGAGCTCATTGAGAAGATCAAGAATTTCAACCCTAAGGTTAGTAAATTCACCCTAAAGAATGGATATATTTGGCACAACCAGCAGGTATATGTAGAAAACATACCGGGACTAAGGTGGAAGATCTTATATCACTTCCACAACTCACAGGAAGGAGGACATTCAGGATGGTTCTGTACTTACATGCAGATCAAGCTATTCTTTTGGTCAGAAGGATTCAAGGCATAAGTCAAGAAGAAAGACAGCAATTGTGACATTTGCCCATGGATAAAACCAGAAGATGGCAAGAACAAGGGATTGCTACAAACTTTGCCGTTACCCGAACAAGTTTGGGAAGACTATAATGACATCCAGCAGCAGTTTTCAAACTTTCACCTTGAGGACAAGGTGAGACTTCAAGAAGGGGGATTGTTGAGAACCTAAGTATGCAGGAAAGGAAACGGGCAGAAAATGAGGCAGCAAAGGAGAGCATAGGCCAGAAAATGTGCACAACAAGCATGGCAACAGCAAGTATGCAGCGCAGCAGTGAAGCCCGGCCAGTATTTGACTTAATCCTAATTAATGAAGGACATTCACACCAACAGGAGTTCCAGCAGAAGAAGGATAATCACATCAAGAAGAGTTCCAGCAGTAGGAGGACATCTATGCCAAGCAGAGTTCTAGCAGCAGCAGGACATACATGCCAAAAAGAGTTCTATCAGCAGCAGGGCACGCATGATGAATACAGTAGCAATAGGATAGTCGTGACAAGAAGAATTCTAAGGGTAGAAGGATACGCATTGAGAGTCCTAGTCCTAGAAGGATAAGCCAAGAGGAAGTCCAGCTGCTGTAGAATACAAGATAAGGTAGGAATTCTAGTCTAGGTCAAAATTCAAGAAAGACCAAGAATCCTAGTAGAATTAGGAAACATTTGAATAAGGTCTATCTTGATAAGATTCTAGTTGTCTTAGGAAACATTCTTGACTTAGGAAAACTTGTCCTAAGTGAATAAGGAACTTAAGTGCTAGTTAAATTAGGAAAAGGCTGTCCAATACTATAAATACAACCCATTATTTGTTAGCATGGGGATATGCTCTGAATTTGTATATTTTCATTCATTAATCAACAATCAAGGTTAGCATTCTTGCTTCTATTCTTATTTATATTTCGGTTATCTTTTGAGAGTTGTCTTAAGATAACTTGGGCTTAAGAAAAGGTGAAGAATTGTTTTCCTTGCTTAAGAGCTTAGGTTGAAGTTAGGACCAAGAATCCTAGTAGAATAAGGAAACATTTGAATAAGGTCTATCTTGATATGATTCTAGTTGTCTTAGGAAACATTCTTGACTTAGGAAAACTTGTCCTAAGTGAATAAGGAACTTAAGTGCTAGTTAAATTAGGAAAAGGCTGTCCAATACTATAAATACAACCCATTATTTGTTAGCATGGGGATATGCTCTGAATTTGTATATTTTCATTCATTAATCAACAATCAAGGTTAGCATTCTTGCTTCTATTCTTATTTATATTTCGGTTATCTTTTGAGAGTTGTCTTAAGATAACTTGGGCTTAAGAAAAGGTGAAGAGTTGTCTTCCTTGCTTAAGAGCTTAGGTTGAAGTTAAGAGTTGTCTTCTTCAACCAAGGGAAGTTGTGATAGGTTTAAGAGTTGTCTTTGCCTATCCAACATATCTTTTATTCATTAGTTAATCCTGAAGGACAGCTTAGGGGTATGTAAGTCTAAGAAAAGAACTTAAGAATCAAATGAGACAGCAAGTTAGGAGAGGTTTTAGAAGTCATGCTAACCCTTAAGGTGTAGAAAAGTTCGGACAAGAAATCAGGAGCCAAATAGTTTGGCAGTGCGCGGGATGAACTTCCTGGACTGACTGGAACATCCCCGTTGTTGTGGCAGAGTCATCAGGCGCGTTCGACATTGCACAGGATGAACTTCAGGGAAAGACAAGAAAATCCATGCAGGCTTAGCTTAGGCATCGGATGAATTTGGTAGTGCTCAGGAGGAACTTCCAGGAGCAACTGGAACATCGCTATAGGTGCGTCAAAGAAGTCGGGTGCATTCAACAGTTTGCAGGATGAACTTCTGGGAGTGACCAGAACATTCCCATGGGCATGGCAGTGGTGTTGGAGACATTCGGCAGTGCGGGGGATGAACTTCCAGGAGTGACCGGAACATCCCTACAGGTATGGCAGAGGCATCAGGTGCATTTGGTCGTGCACGGGATGAACTTTCAGAAGCGACTGGAACATCCCATGGGTGCAGCAGAGGCATCAGCCATATTCGGCCATGCACAGTACAAACTTCCAAAAGCAACCAGAATATCCCTATGGGAGCAGCAGAGGTGTTGGGCGCATTCATGTTGGGGTCTTGATTTTTTTTCCCCAACTTTTCTGCACCTTAGGGGTCAGCACGCCTACTAAAACCTCTCCTCACTTGCTGTCCCATTTGATTCTTAAGTTCTTTTCTTGGATTGTCATCCCCTAAGCTGTCCTTTGGGATTAAGTAATGATAAAAGGATATGTTAGATAGACAAGACAACTCTTAAACCTATCACAACTTGCCTTGGTTGAAAAGACAACTCTTGACGTCAACTTAAGCTCTTAAACAAGGAAGACAACTCTTTAACCTTGACTTAAGCCCAAGTTATCTCAAGACAACTCTTAAAAGATAACCGAAATATAAACAAGAATAGAAGCAAGAATGCTAATCTTGATTCTTGATTAATGAATGAAAACAATACAAAATTCGGAGCATCTGTTTCTGCTCACAAATAATGGGCTGTATTTATAGTATTAGATAGCCTTATCCTAATTTAACTTGTACTTAGATTCATTATCTATTTAGGATATGTTTTCCTAAGTCAACAAGGTTTTCTAAGACAAATAAAATATTATGAAGATAGACCTTATCCCAATGTTTCCTAATTCTACTAGGATTCTTAGTCTTTCTTGAATTTCTGTCCTTATCTTATCTCCTCTCCTACAGCTACTAACCCTCATCTTGTTGTTTCTTTCAAGGACTAGGACTTCCATATTAAGTGTCCTTCCATTCCAAGACTCTCTTTCATGTGATCATCTCCTTGAAGTCAAATCTGCCATGACGTCCTGTTGCTACTGGAGTTCTTCATGCCGTCCATGTCCTTCTCCTGCTCGGATTGTGTCCTGCCAATGCTGCTGTTCTTCTTGGCTTGGATTTCTGCAGTCAATTAGGACTGAGTCAGAATCTGGCTGTGCTTCACTGCATGTTTGTTGTTGCCATGCTTGTTGTGCACATTTTCTGGCCCATGCTCTCCTTTGTCACCCCATTTTCTGCCCACTGTCTTTCCTACATACTTAGGTTCTCAACAATCCCCCTTTCTTGAAAACTCACCTTGTCCTCAAGATGAAAGTTGGAAAACTACTGCTGGATGTCATTATAGTCTTCCCAAACTTGTATGGGTAATGGCAAAGGTTGTAGCAATCCCTTGGTCTTGCCATCTTCTGGTTTTATCCATGGGCAAATGTCACAATTGCTGTCTTTCTTGTTGACTTCTGCCTTGAATCCTTCTGACCAAAAGAATATCTTGATCCGCATGTAAGTATGGAACCCATCTTGAGTGTCCTCCTTCCTATGAATTGTGGAAGTGATTCAAGATTTTCCCCCTTTGTCCAAGTATGTTCTGTAAATACACCCGCTGGGGTTGCCAAATATATCCATACTTGAGGGTGAATTTGCTACCCTTAGGGTCGAAATTCTTGATCTTCTCATGAGTTCTCAGCTTTGGGCATCAATCTCTATTGCCTCCTTGATTTCTGTCCATACATTCCACTCCACTTCACTAATGGAAGTGAGGCATGCATCTTTAGGTTCACATGCTGTTCACAATGCTTGACCTCCATTGCTTTTGGACAATGCATCTGCCACCTTGTTTTCCTTGCCAGGTTTGTAGATTATTTCATACTCGTAACCCAGCAACTTGACTAGGAACTTTTGCTACTCCTGTGTCGTAATTTTCTGCTCCATGTGGCTTCTCAAGGGTTGTTGATCTGTAATGATCAGGAACTTCCTCCCAAGAAGGTAAGGTCACCATACCTTGACTGCATGGATGATGGCCAACATCTCCTTGGCGTATACTGACCATTCCTTCTTCATGGGCCCTAAGACTCTGCTCATGTATGCAATAGGTCTTCTGGCTTGACTCAGGACAGCACCTATTCCATCTTGACAGGTGTCAGTGTGAAGCTCGAAGGTTTGGTTGAAGTCGGGCAGTGCTAACACTGGGGTCTCACACATGGCTTGCTTTAACAACTTGAATGCATCTTCACTCTTCTCTGTCCATAGGAATCCATCCTTCTTCAGCAAATCCCGCTAACGGTTTTGCTATGGCGCTGTATTTGCGAACAAATTGACAGCAGTAAGCTGTCAAGCCTAGAAATTGTCTAAGTTCTGTGACATTCTTAAGAGTTGGCTATGTTTGCATGGCTCCTATTTTCCATTTGGTCTACCTTTACTCCATCTCCAGATATAATGTGACTGAGGTATTCAAGCTCCTCTTGCATGAACGTGCACTTAGATGGCTTGATAATGAAGTGGTTTCTTCTTAACACTTCTAGCACTTTTGCTAAGTGTTCTATGTGATCATCATGGTTCTTGGAATAGACCAAAATGTCATCAAAGAAAACTAAGACAAACCTATGTAAATAAGGTTTGAAGATGTCATTCATGGCTGCTTGAAAGGTGGAGGGTGCATTGCATAGTCCGAAGGGCATGACTAGGTACTCGTAGTATCCACTATGAGTCCGAAATGCTGTCTTTTGCACGTCCTCTTCTTTCATTCATATTTGATGATATCCGGCCTTGAGATCCATCTTGGTGAACAACTTTGCTCCATGTAACTCGTCCAGCATATCAATTGTTGGGATCGGGAAACGATCCTTTGATAGTTGCTTGGTTGAGTGCCTGTTAATTGATGCAAAACCTCCAAGTTCTGTCATCTTTCTAACCAGTAGAACCGAAGAAGAAAAAGGTGAGGTGTTAGGTTGGATAATACTTTGCTGTAACATCTCTTCCACTTGTCTTTCGATCTCGTTCTTTTGGAAGTGTACATACCGATAAGATGCTACAGTAATGGAATGGCATGGTCATAATGTTTTAATGGTGGTAGCCCTTGTGGCTCTCCTAAGACATCTCTGAATTGCTCTAATAGGTTCCTTACTACTGATGGTATGTTTTCGGTCCTCGTGGGTGTGGCAAAGGCTTTGGGCATGTTGGGCAGTGCATGGGATGAACTTCTAGGTGAAACCAAAACATCTCCATGGGCATAGCAAAGGCTTCAGAGCATTCAGCAGTGCGCAGGACAAACTTTGGAGCAACCAGAACATCCCTGCAGGAGTAGCAAAGTCTTCGGGCACGTTGGGCATTGCACGGGATGCATTTCCAAGAGTGACCGGAACATCCCTGTAGGAGAGGTAGAGGTGTTGGTTGCATTCAACAGCGCATGGGAAACTTCCGGGAGCATTTGGAACATCCCCACGGGCTGCTATGCCTGCAGGGATGTACCGGTTGCTACCGGAAGTTTGTCCCAAGCACTGCCAAATGTGCCCAATGCCGCTGCCGCGACCGTAGCATTGTTCCAGTCACTCCCCAAAGTTTGTCCCGCACACTGTCCAATGTGCTTGAAGCATCTGCCGTGCCCGCGGGGGATGTTCCAGTCGCTCCAAGAAGTTTGACCTGTGCACTGCAAAACTGTTGAGGTCCCAATTTCTTGTCACAATGTTTCTACACCTTAGGGGTCAGCACAACTTCTAAAACCTCTTCTAACTTGCTTTCCCATTTGATTGTTGAGTTCTTTCTTTAGATTTATGTCCCCTAGGTTGTCCTTCAGGATTAACTAATGTATTAAAGTATGTTGGATAGGCAATACAACTCTTAAACCTATCACAACTTGCCTTGGTTGAAGAAGGTAACTCTGGACTTCATCCTAAACTCTTAAGCAAGGAAGACAACTCTTCACCTTGTCTGAAGGCCAAGTTATCTCAAGACAACTCTTAAAGATAACTGAAATATTAACAAGAATATAAGCAAGAATGCTAACCTTGATTCTTGATTAATGAATGAACATATACAAAATTCGGAGCATATCTCCCTCCTCGCAAATAATGGGCTGTATTTATAGTATTAGACAGCCTTATCCTAATTCAGCTAGTACTTAAGTTCCTTATCTACTTAGGATATGTTTTCCTAAAGTCAACAAGGTTTTCTAGGACAACTAAAACTTTATCAAGATATACCTTTTCTAAATATTTCCTAATTCTACTAGGATTCTTGGTGTTTCTTGATTGACTAATCCTATTTTGACTAAATCTTTCTGTCCTTATCTTATCTCATCTTTTATAGGTGTTGACCTTCATCTTGCTGTTTCCTTCTAGGACTAGGACTTCCATACGGCATGTCCTTCCATTCCAAGACTTTTCCTTGACATGAACATCTTGTTGAAGCTAAACCCATTATGACATCCTGCTGCTGCTGGAGTTCTTCATGCCATTCATTTCCTTCTTCTGCTTGGATTGCACCATGTGTATCCTGCCTATGCTGGAGTCCTTCTTGGCTTGGATGTCCATGGTTAATTAGGACAAAGTCAGAACATGGCTATGCTTCACTGCCTGCCATGTGCAAGCTTGTTGCACGCACATTCTGGCATGTTGCTGCCTCTGTTGCTGCTTGGTGCCTCTCTCACATCCACTCACGCTCCCTTTGCCTCCTAAGGTCCTCAACACCAATGTTTCTAACGCTGTTGCCATGCCCACTGGGATATTTGGGTCACTCCTGAAAGTTCATCCTGTGCACTGCCTAATGCATGCGGCACTACTGCTGTGCGCCGGGATAGTTCAGGTCACTTCCTGAAGTTTGTCTCGCATACAATGCGCCCGACGCTGCTTCTGCAGTCGCAGGGATGTTATGGTTATTCCTGGAGGTTCGCCCCATGCATAGCCAAATGGGTCAGCCGCCACTGTTGCGCCTGCAAGGATGTTGTGGTAGATCTCAGGTGTTTGTCCCCGTGCACCACTGAATGCACCCGGTGCCGCTGCCACACTGCAAAGTTTTTCCAGTCGCTCCCTGAAGTTTGTCCAGAGCTCTGCTGAATACACACGACACCTCTGCTGCACCCACAGGGATGTTCTGGTCACTCTTGGGAGTTCATCCCATGCACTGGCGAACGCGTACGGTGCCACAGCTGCAGTCACAGGGATGCTCTGGTCACTCCCAGAAGTTCATCCTGTGCACTGCCAAACACGCACGACATTGCTGCAGCGCCGACGGGGATGCTTTGGTTGCTCCCAGAAGTTCATCTCATGCACTGCCATGCCCATGGGGATGTTTCATTTGCTCCCCAAAGTTCGTCCCATGCACTGCCGAACACGCCCAATGCCTCTGCCGTGCCTGTGGGGATGTTTTGGTCACTCCTGGAAGTTCATCCCGTTCACTGCCGAATGAACATGATGCCGCTGCCGTACCCACTGTGATGTTCCTGTCACTCTTGGAAGTTCATCCTGTGCACTGCAGAACACGGCCAATGCCACTGCCGCGCCTGCGGGGATATTCCGGTCGCTTCCTGAAGTTCGTCCCAGGTACTGCTGAATGTGTCCAGCGCCACTGCTGTGCCCCGAGATTGTTCAGGTCATTCCCCAAATGTGCCCAATGCCACTTTCGTGCCTGCAGGGATGTTTCAGTTGTTCCCGGAAGTTCCCATGCACAGCCAAACACGTACTATGCCATGGCAGTGCCCGCGGTGATGTTACAGTCGCTCCTGGAAGTTCATCCCATGCACTGCTGAATGCACATGATGCAGCTGCTGTGCTCATGGGGATGATCCGGTTGCTTACAGAAGTTCATCTTGTGCACTGCCAATGTGCCAGATGCTGCTGCCATGCCCGTGGGGATGTTTCAGTCGCTCCCCGAAGTTCATCCGCGCACTCCTGAATGCGCCCAATGCCTCTGCTGTGCCTGCAGGGATGTTCCAGTCACTCCCAGAAGTTCGTCCCGAACACTGCCCAATGTGCCTAAAGCCTCTACTGTGCCTGCAGGGATGTTCTGGCTGATCTTGAAAGTTCGTCCCATGCACTGCCCAACGCGCCCGATGCTGCTTCCATGCCCATGGGCGTGTTCAGGTCACACCTGGAAGTTCATCCCGTGCACTGCCGAACGCACCTGCAAGGCTGTTCCGGTCTCTCCTGGTAGTTGGTCCCAAGCACTGCCGATCATGTCCAACCTGTCTGCCGATCCCACGGGGACTTTCTGGTCACTCTCAGAAGTTCATCCAGCGCACTACCCAATGTGGTCAAAGCCTTTGCCGCACCCACGGGCATGTTCCAGTTGCTCCTGGAAGCTTGTCCTGCACACTCCCCAATGTGCTCGATGCCTCTGCCATGCCTGCAGGGACATTTTTGTCACTCCTTGAAGTTAGTCCTGCACACTTCCGAATGCGCCCAAAGCCACTGTGGCACCCACAGGGATGTTCCAGTCACTTCTGGAAGTTCATCCTGCACACTATCCAATGTTCCCAAAGCCACTGCCGTGCCCGCGGGGATGCTCCGCTCACTCCTGGAACTTCGTCCCGTGCACTGCTGAACATGCCACATGCCTCTGCCATGCCCGTGGGAATGTTCTAGTCACTCCAGAAAGTTCATCGCACGCACTGCCAACTGCGCCCTGACGCCTCAGCCACACCCATGGGAATGTTTTGGTTGCTACCAAAAGTTTTTCCTGCACACTCCTAAACATGCCAGATGCCTCTGCCAT
Source organism: Xylocarpus granatum (assembly GCA_019650275.1). Taxonomy (NCBI): domain Eukaryota; kingdom Viridiplantae; phylum Streptophyta; class Magnoliopsida; order Sapindales; family Meliaceae; genus Xylocarpus; species Xylocarpus granatum. The sequence goes on along the minus strand of BNST01003191.1, from coordinate 9,903 downwards.
GCCCAAGGGAATGTCCTAGTCGCACTCGAAAGTTCGCCCTGCACACTGCTGATCATGCCTAAGGCCTCTGCCACACCTGTGGTGATGTTTTGGTCACTCCCGGAAGTTCTTCCCGTACACTGACAAACACGCCTGACACCGCTGCCTAGCCTGCAGTGACGTTCCGGTCATTCCTGGAAGTTTGTTCCAAGCACTGCCAAAAGCCCTCAATGCCTCTGCCACACCGGTGGGGATTTTCCAGCCGCTCCTGGTAGTTCATCCCGCACACTGCCAAACATAACTGATATTGCTTCCACTCCCGCATGGATGTTCCACTTGCTCCCCTAAATTCACACCACGCACTGCCGAATGCAATTGACGCCTCCACCATGCCTGTGGGGATGTCCCGGTCACTATGGAAAGTTCATTCCCCACACTGCCCAATGCCCTCAAAGCCTCTTTTGCACCCACGATGATGTTCTGTTTGCTCAAGGAAGTTGTCTAGCACACTGCCGAACATATCTGACTTGTTTAGCGCACTGCTGAACATGTCTAATGATGTCATGCCCGCAGGAATGTTTTCGTCAGTCCCAGAAGTTCTTCTTGTGCACTACCGAACGCATCCGTTGCCTCTACTGCACCCACGGGGATGTGCCGGTTGCTCCCAAAAGTTTGTCCCATGCATTGCCCAATGTGTCAGCAGGGATGTTCCTGTCTCTTCTACAAGTTTGTCCTGTGCATTGCCAAACACCCGGTGCCTCTGTGGTGCCCACGAGGATGTTCCAGTCGCCTCCGGAAGTTTGTCCCAAGTACTGCTGAACACGTCTAAAGACTCAGCTGTGCCTGCAGGGATATTTTGGTTGCTCTTGGAAGTTCGTACCGCACACTATCGAATGGGCCTACACCTCTATCGTGCCCATGGGGATATTTTGTTGCCCTCAAAAGTTCATCCCACAAACGGCCGAATGTGCCTGGCCTGCAAGGATGTTCCAACCACTCCCAGAAGTTCATCCCACGTGCCATTGAATACACCCGACATCTCTGCCTCGCCCACGGGGGTGTTTCTGTCACTCTCATAAGTTCTTCCTGTGCACTGCCGAATGCACCTAATGCCTCTACTATGCCCGTGGGGATGTTCCAGTCACTGCTGGAAGTTGATCCTGTGCATTGGCAAATGCACATAACACTTCTGACGTGCCCGTGGGGATGTTCTAGTCGCTCTTAGAAGTTTGTCCCACGCATTGGCAAACGTACCCAATGCCTCTGATGTGCCCATGGGGATGTTATGGTCACTTCCGGAAGTTCATCCCGAGTGCTGCCGAATGTGCCTGATGCCACTGCAGCACCTGCAGGGAGGTTTGGGTCACTCCCGGAAGTTCATCCAATCCACTGCCAAACGCATCTGATGCCTCTGCTGCACCTGTGGGGACCTTATGGTTGCTCTTAGAAGTTCATCCTGCGCACTGCTGAACACACCCTCCCCGGTGCCCTGCCCATGGGGATGTTCTGGCCACTCCTGGATGTTTGCACGGTGCACTGCCGAACTGTGAGAACCTAAGTATGTAAGAAAGGCATGGGTAGAAAATGGGGTCAGCAAAGGAGAGCATGGGCCAGAAAATGTGCATAACAAGAATGGAAACAGAAAGTGTGCAGCCCAGCAGTGAGGCCCAACTAGTATTTGACTTAATCCTAATTAATGAAAGACATCTACGCCAAGTATAGTTCCAGCAGAAGCAGGACATCCATGCCAAGGAGAATTCTAGCAGCAGCAGGACATCTATGCCAAGCAGAGTTCCAGGAGAATTCCAGCAGCACAGGACATCTACGCCAAGAAGAGTTCTATCAGCAGTAGGACACGCATGATGAATTCTAGTAGCAATAGGATAGTCACAACAAGAAGAATTCTAAGGGCAGAAGGATACTCATTGAGAGTCCTAGTCCTAGAAGGATAAGCCAAGAGGAAGTCCAGCCATTGTAGAATACAAGATAAGGTAGGAATTCTAGTCTAGGTAGAAATTCAAGAAAGACCAAGAATCCTAGTAGAATTAGGAAACATTTGGATAAGGTCTATCTTGATAATGTTTTAGTTGACTTAGAAAACTTGTTGACTTAGGAAAACATATCCTAAGTGGATAAGGAACCTAAGTACTAGTTGAAATTAGGATAAGGCTGTCTTAGGACTATAAATAGAGCCCATTATTTGTGAGGAGGAGATATGCTCCGAATTTTGTTATTTCTCATTCATTAATCAAGAATCAAAGGTTAGTATTCTTGCTCACATTCTTGTTTATATTTTTGGTTATCTTTTAAGAGTTGTCTTGAAATAACTTGGGCTTAAGACAAGGTTAAGAGTTGTCTTCCTTGCTTAAGAGCTTAGGTTGAAGTTAAGAGTTGTCTTCTTCAACCAAGGCAAGTTGTGATAGGTTTAAGAGTTGTCTTGCCTATCCAACATATCCTTTTATATATTAGTTAACCTGAAGGACAGCTTAGGGGACATAAATATAAGAAAAGAACTCAAGAATCAAATGGGACAGCAAGTTAGGAAGGATTTCAGTAGGCGTGCTGACCCCTCTGGTGTAGAAAAGTTGGGAAAAAAAATCAGGACCCCAACACTGAGGCACTGGGTGCGCTAGGCAGTGTGCGAGATGAACTTCAGAGAGCGACAGGAACAACCCCGTGGGCAGGCAGGCATGGCAGGCACATTGGGAGCATTCAGCTGTGTGCGAGGTGTACTTCTGGGAGTGACCTGAACATCCCCGTGTGCATGGCAGAGAAGTCAGCATGTTTGGTAGTGTGCACGACAAACTTTTGAGAGGTGCGGGAACATCCCCCTGAGTGCGGCAGGCGCTTCCAGCACATTGGGCGGAGTATGGGATGAACTTCTGGGAGTGACTGGAACATCCCCGCATGCGCAGCAGAGGCCTCTAACACGATGTGCTGTGCATGGGATGAACTTCTGGGAGGTACTGGAACATCCCCCTGGGCACATCAAAGGCTTCTGGCACATTGGGCAGTGCGTGGTATGAACTTCTGAGAGCAACTGGAACATCCTCGTGGATGCTGCAGCAGCGTTGGGCGTGTGCATGTTTGACAGCGTGTGGGAACGAACTTTCAGGAGGAACCGGAACATCCCCATGGGTGCAGTAGATAAAGCAGGCGGTACTGCAGTGTGCTGGACAAACTTATGGGAGCAACCAGAATATCCCTGTGGGTGCGGCAGCAAAGTCGGGCGCATTGGACAGTGCGCGGGATGAACTTCTGGGAGTGACCGGAACATCCCTGTGGGCAGTGGCAAACGTGTCGAGAAGGTTCTGCAGTGTGCAGGGACAAACTTCAGGGGAGTGACTGGAACATCCCCATGGGCACAGCAGATGTGGCCGGCTTATTTAGAAGTGTGCGGGACGAACTTCTTGGAGCTACCGGATCATCCCGCAGGGTGTGGCAGGGGCTTTCGGCGCATTGGACGATGCACGGGACGAACTTCCAGGAGCGACTGGAACATCTCCACCAGTGCGGCAGAGGTGTTGAGCGTGATCTGTAGTGCACAGGATGAACTTCCGGGAGCTACTGGAACATCCGCTCAGGTGCGGCAGAGGCTTCCGGCGCATTGGGCTGTGTGCAAGATGAACTTCCCCGTGGGTGCGGCAGATGCGGTGGGCGCATTGGACAGTGCACGGGTTGACTTTTGGAAGTGACCAAAACATCCCCACAGGCACGGCAGAGGCGTAGGGCACATTCGGTAGTGCGCGGGACAATCTTCTGGGAGCGACCCAAAAATGCCCGTGGGCTCGGCAGAGGCTTCGGGCGCGTTCGGCAGTACATGGGATGAACTGCTGTGAGTGACCAGAACATCCCCGTGGGCACAACAAAGGCATCGGGCGTGTTCAGCAGCTCACAAAATGAAGTTCCGGGAGCAACCGGAACATCCCACCAGGTGCAGCAGCAGCGTTGTGCGTGTCTGGCAGTGTGTGGGACAAACTTCCAGGATCGACTGGAATATCCCTACGGGTGCAGCAGAGGTTCGGGCGCATTGGCAAGTGCCCGGACGAACTTCGGGAGGACAGAACATCCCCATGGGCGCAGCAGAGGCTTCAGGCACATTGGGCTTTGCACAGGACGTACTGCCATGAGTGACCAGAGCATCACTGCAGGCACGACAGCGATGTCAGGGCTATTTTGGCAGTGCGCGGGACGAACTTCCGGGAGCAACTGGAACAACCTGGCCGGTGTGGCAGTGGCGTCGAGTGCATTGGGCACTGCACGGGACGAACTTCTGGGAGTGACCGGAACATCACTGCAGGCACAGCAGAGGCACTGCATGCATTAGGCAGTGTGCAAGATGAACTTCGGAGAGCGACAGGAACAACCCCGCGGGCATGGCAGGCACGTTGGGAGCATTCAGCTGTGTGCAGACGTACTTCCGAGAGTGACCTGAACATCCCCATGTGCATGGCAGAGAAATCGGCGCATTCAGCAGTGCACAGGACAAACTTTCGAGAGCTACCAGAACATCCCCCTGAGTGCGGCAGGCGCTTCAAGCACATTGGGCGGAGTGCAGGGACGAACACCTGGGAGCGACTGGAACATCCTCGCATGCGCGGCAGAGGGCTCGAACATGATCTGCTGTGCATGGGATGAACTTTTGGGAGGTACTGGCACATCCCCCGGGCGCAGCGGAGGCTTCTGGCGCGTTGGGCAGTGTGCAATACGAACTTCCAAGAGCAACTGGAACATCCCAGCAGCATGCGGGAGAGGCATTGGGTGTGTCTGGCAGTGTGAAGGGATGAATTTCCGGGAGTGACCGGAACATTCCTGCATGCACAGCAGAGACTTCAGGCGCGTTTGTCAGTGCGTGCGGTGAACTTCCGAGAGCAATTGGACCCCACAGGTGCAGCAGATATGTCGGATGCATTCATGTTTAGAACCTAAGTATGCAGGAAAGGCAATGGGCGAAAATGGGGCAGCAAAGGAGAGCATGGGCCAGAAAATGTGCACAACAAGCCTGGCAACAGCAAGTGTGCAGCCTGGCAGTGAGGCCTGGGCATTCCTAATCAATGAAGGACATTCATGCCAACAAGAGTTCCAGCAGAAGAAGGATATTTGCTTCAAGAAGAACTCCAGCAGCAGTAAGACGTTTATGCCAAGTAGAGTTCTAGCAGCAGTAGGACATCCATGCCAAGCAGAGTTCCAGCAGCAGCAGGACATCCATGCCAAGAAGAGTTCTATCAGCAGTAGGACACTCATGATGAGCTCCAATAGCAATAGGATAGTTGTGTTCGGCAGTCTGTGGGATGAACTTCTGGGAGCGACCAGAACATTCCCGTGGGCACAGCAGCAGCATCGAACTCATTCGGCAGTGCCCGAGACGAACATCTGGGAGTGACCGGAACATCCTGCAGGTGCGGCAGCGGCATTGCGCGTGTTCAGCAGTGCACAGAAAGAACTTCCGGGACTGATCGGAGCATCCCCACAGGCGTGGCAGCAGCGTTGGGCACATTCAGTCCTGCACGGGACTAACTTCCGGTAGCAACCGGAACATCCCTGTGGGTGCAGAGAGGTGTCGGGCGGGTTCAGTAGTGCCATCGGGTGCATTCAGCAGTGCACGGGATGAACTTCCGGGAGTGACCAAAACATCCTGGCCGGCGTGGCAGTGGCATCAGGTGCGTTGGGCAGTGTGGAGGATGAACTTCTAGGAGCAACCGGAATATCCCTGCGGGTGCAGCAAAGGCATCAGGCACATTCGGTAGTGCATGGTACAAACTTAGGGGAGCGACTGGAACATTACCGTGGGCGCGGCAGAGGCATCAAGCGTGTTCTTCAGTGCACGGGATGAACTTTTGGGAGCGACCGAAACATCACCGCTGGTGCAGCAGACGCATCGGGCGCGTTTTGCAATGCGCAGGAAGAACTTCGGGGATGAACTTCCAAGAGTGACCGGAACTTATCTGCAGGCGATGCATAGGTGTCAGAAATGTTCGGCCGTGCTCGGGACAAACTTCCGGGAGCAACCGGAAAATCGCCGCTGGCTCAGCAGAGGTGTCGGATGCGTTCGGCAGTGCTCGGATGAACTTCTGGGATGAACACTTGTGCGCCTTTTCCTCCTTTCTTGAGAGGGAAGCCTCCGCCGCGCCCGTGGGGATGTTCCGGTCACTCCCAGAAGTTCGTCCCGTGCACTGCCCAACGTGCCCGAAGCCTCTGCCGAGCCCGCAGGGGATGTTCCAGTCGCTCCTGGAAGTTCGTCCTGCACACTGCTGCACGTGCCCAACCCACAACCGTGCCTGTAGGGATGTTCTGTCGCTCCCGGAAGTTCGTACCGCACACTGCTGAATACAAATGATGCCGCTGCCGCGCCCGCGGGGTTGTTCCGGTCGCTCTGGGAAGTTCATCCTGAACACTGCAGAATGCATCCAATGCCTCTGCCTCACCCGCGGGATATTCCGGTCGCTCCCAGAAGTTCATCCCCCGCACTGCCGAACGCACCCAATGCCTCTCCTGCCTCCGCGGGGATGTTCCAGTTGCTCCAGAAAGTTCATCCCACACACTGCCGAATGCATCCGACACCATTGCCGCATCCGCGTGGATGTTCTGGTCGCTGCCGGAAGTTTTTCCCGTGCTCTGCCCAACAGCCCGAAGGCTCTGCCGCGCCCACAGGGATGTTCCAGTCTCTCCCGGATGTTCGTCCCGAGCACTGATAAACTTGTCCGACACCTTGGCCAAGCCTGTGGGGATTTTCCAATCGCTCCGGAAAGTTCATCGCATGCACTGCCAAACATGCCTCACGCTGCTGCCACACCCACGGGGATGTTCCCGGAAGATCATCCTCTGCACTGCTGAACGCGCCTGACGCCCATCCCGACTCTGGGGGAATGTTCTGGTTGCTCCCAAAAGTTTGCCCCATGCACTGTCGAACGTGTCTGACGCCATTGCCACATCCGCATGGATGTTACAGTTGCTGTCGGAAGTTTTTTCGCGCACACTGCCCAACGGGCCTGAAGCCTCAGCGGCGCCCATAGGGATGTTCCAGTCACTCCCAGAAGTTAGTCCCGAGCACTGCAGATCACATCCGATGCATGTGCCGAGCCCGTGGGGATGTTTTGGTCGCTCCCAGAAGTTCGTCCCATGCACTGCCAAACGCGCTCGATGCCACTGCCGCGCTGTTGGGGTCCCGATTTTTTTCTCCAACTTTTCTACACCTTAGGGGTCAGCACGCCTACTGAAAACCTTCCTAACTTGCTGTCCCGTTTGATTCTTGAGTTCTTTTCTTATATTTACGTCCCCTAAGCTGTCCTTTGGGTTAACTAATATATATAAAGATATGTTGGATAGGCAAGACAACTCTTAAACCTATCACAACTTGCCTTGGTTGAAGAAGACAACTCTTAACTTCAACCTTAGCTCTTAAGCAAGGAAGACAACTCTTAACCTTGTCTTAAGCCCAAGTTATCTCAAGACAACTCTTAAAAGATAACCAAAAACATAAACAAGAAAGTAAGCAAGAATGCTAACCTTGATTCTTGATTATTGAATGAGAAAATAACAAAATTCGGAGCATATCTCCTCCTCACAAATAATGGGCTGTATTTATAGTCTTAAGACAGTCTTATCCTAATTTAACTAGTACTTAGGTTCCTTATCCACTTAGGATATCTTTTCCTAAGTTAACAAGCTTTTCTAAGTCTACTAAAACATTATCAAGATAGACCTTATCCCACTGTTTCCTAATCCTACTAGGATTCTTGGTCTTTCTTGAATTCATACTTAGACTAGAATTCCTACCTTATCTTGTATTCTACAGCGGCTGGACTTTCTCTTGGCTTATCCTTCTAGGACTAGGACTCTCAATGCAAATCCTTCTGCCCTTAGAATTCTTCTTGTCGTGACTATCCTATTGCTACTGGAATTCATCATGCGTGTCCTGCTGCTGATAGAACTCTTCTTGGCGTAGATCTCCTGCTGTTGTTGGAATTCTTCTTGGCATGGATGTCCTGCTGCTGCTAGAACTCTGCTTGGCATAGATGTCCTCCTACTGCTGGAACTCTTCTTGATGCGATTATCCTTCTTCTGCTGGAACTCCTGTTGGTGTGAATGTCCTTTATTGATTAGGATTAAGTCAAATAATAGCCGGGCCTCACTGCTGGGCTGCACACTTGCTGTTGCCATGCTTGTTGTGCACATTTTCTTGCCCATGCTCTCCTTTGCTGCCTCATTTTCTGCCCATTGCATTTCTTGCATACTTAGGTTCTCAACACACGCCCTGGGGAGCTTCCGGTCCCTCCCGAAGTTCGTCCCGCACACTGCCCAACGTGCCCGATGCCTCTGCCATGCCCATGGGGATGTGTCCAGTCGCTCCCTGAAGTTCGTCCCGCACACTTCCATACTGTTGAGAACCTAAGTATGCAGGAAAGGCAATGGGCAGAAAATGGGGCGCAAAGGAGAGCATGGGCCAGAAAATGTGTACAACAAGCATGGCAACAGCAAGTGTGCAGCCCAGCAATGAAGCCCGGCCAGTATTTGACTTAATCCTAATTAATGAAAGACATTCACACCAACAGGAGTTCCAGCAGAAGAAGGACAATCGCATGAAGAAGAACTCCAGCAGCAGTAACACGTCCATGTCAAGAAGAGTTCCAGCAGGAGAAGGACATAGACGGCATGAAGAACTCCAGCAGCAGCAGGACGTCATGGCAGGTTTGACTTCAGCAAGATGATCATGTCAACGAGGAGTCTTGGAATGGAAGGACATGCCATATGGAAGTCTAATCCTAGAAGGAGATGACAAGAAGAAGTTCATTCTTGTTTATATTTTGGTTATCTTTTAAGAGTTATCTTGAGGTAACTTGGGCCTAAGTTAAGGTTAAGAGTTGTCTTCCTTGCTTAAGAGCTTAGGTTGAAGTTAAAAGTTGTCTTCTTCAACCAAGGCAAGTTGTGATAGGTTTTAAGAGTTGTCTTGCCTATCCAACATATCCTTTTACATATTAGTTAACCCAAAGGACAGCTTAGGGGACATAAATATAAGAAATGACCTCAAGAATCAAACGAGACAGCAAGTTAGGAAGGTTTTTAGTAGGCATGCTGACCCCTAAGGTGTACAAAAGTTGGGGAAAAAAATTGGGACCCCAACATGTACATGCTCGGCACCACTGCTACAACTGCAGGGATTTTTTGGTCGCACTAGAAGTTTGTCCCGTGCACTGCTGAACACGCCCGAAACCTCTGCTGATCCCACGGGGATTTTTTTATCACTCTCAAAACTTCATCCCATGCACATGCCGAATGCCACCAACACCTCTGCGCACCTGTCGGGGATGTTCCACTCACTCCCGGAAGTTCATCATGAGCTACCAACACGGGCGTAGAAGTCTCTGCTGTACCCTGGGGATGTTCTGGTCTACTCCCGGAAGTTCGTCCCATGTGCTGCCGACCTTGCATGCCACTGCTGCACCCAGTGGAGAAGTTCTGGTTGCTCCAGGAAGTTCGTCCGTGCACTGCTGAATGCTGACCAACGCCTCTGTCACAACCATGGGGATGTTCCTGCACTGCCAAGCATGCCCAACACCGCTGCCTCACCCACGGGATGTTTCTGTTGCTCTCGGAAGTTCATCCCGCACACTACCAATTGTTGGGGTCCCGATTTTTTTCCCCAACTTTTCTACACCTTAGGGGTCAGCACACCTACTAAAACCTTCCTAACTTACTGTCCTCTTTGATTCTTGAGTTCTCTTATATTTATGTCCCCTAAGCTGTCCTTCTAGTTAACTAATATACAAAATGATATGTTGGATAGCAAGACAACTCTTAAACCTATCAAAACTTGCCTTGGTTGAAGAAGACAACTCTTAACTTCAACCTAAGCACTTAAGCAAGGAAGACAACTCTTCACCTTGACTTAAGCCCAAGTTATCTCAAGACAACATCTTAAAAGAT
>BNST01003190.1:0-74685 GCA_019650275.1 Xylocarpus granatum | reverse complement strand
GTGGCCCAACGCCTTGGTCCTCCCCACCGTACTTGAAATGAAGGAACTGAGAGAGGCCAAGAAGATTTTAGGCACAGACATCAGAAGAAATAGGAATGCATGAGCATTAACAATATCTTAAGAAGGATATATCTTCAAAGTACTTGAGAAATTCAATATAATGAATGCAAAATTTATAAATTGTCCTCTAGCAGCACATTTTAAATTATCTGCTGATGGCATCTATACAATATTCAAATATTGTTGCGAGTTTGATGTATGCCATGATTTGCTCTAGGCCTGGTTTGGCTTATGCAATAAGCATGGTAAGTAAATACATGGTAAATGCAGGAAGGCATCATTGGGAGGCTGTCAAATGGGTTGTAAGATACTTGAGAGGTACTTCTAAGGTGGGTTTGCTTTATGGAACTAATAGAGATGCAAAGTATATACTTCAAGGATATGATGATGTAGATTATGCAGGTGATTTGGATAGAAAAAGGTCGAGAACAGGATACTTGTTCATATTGAATGGTTGTATAGTTAGATGGAAATCAAACTTACAACATGTAGTAGCATTGTCTAATATAGAGTCAAAGTATATTACAATTTTAGAAGCAATCAAGGAGGCAAAATGGCTACAAGGCTTGACTACAAAGCTAGGATTGAAGGGAGAATTAGTGTGCATCACGTGTGACAGCCAGAGTGTAATACATTTGACCAAAAATCAGATATATCATGAGAGAACAAAGCACATAAATGTAAAGTCACACTATATCAGAGATGAAGTATTAAAAGGGTTGGTAAGGCTGGAAAAGATATATATTGATGAGAATGTTACAAATATACTAATAAAGTCATTGACAGTATCTAAGTTTAAGCATTGCTTAGATTTAGTTGCTGTTGGAAATGATGTTTGACATTTATGGAAGAATGGCAAGGATAGTAGGAAGAATTGTAACTGAGGTGGAGAATTGAAAAGATGGTTACAATGTCAGTTGAAATTAGTTAAAAGTTGTTAGGCAGTTAGTTAATATAGCTGGCAAGATAAAACTGTAAGAGATACGGCTAGGTTCAAGCTTTCAAGATCAAGAATGATCGATGCTTGGCAGTCAAGTACAAAAATGTACATTGAGTAAAAACAGAGAGAAGGGGAGAGAAAAAGGGAGTCTTTTCTTGTTCTGCAGAAGATAGTTTGATTTCTTGAGTGATAGTGTGCTGGAGATAAAAATCCAAAGAGAGAGATGATCAATCTAGGTGTTCTTACGTAATCTTTAGTGATTAATCAATAAACGTTTTGCTTGTTCTTGCTCGTGGATGTAGGTTTGGTAGCTGAACCACGTAATTCTTGATCTTCTGTGCTAATTGCTATGATTTCCTGTCTGTTTCATGATCTTTAGTTCAGTTTTTTTTTATTGAAGTTGCTATTTAGATAACAAATTGGTAGATTCTGAAATCAAGAGTGCAGTGCATTGTTTTTGAGGTTCATTTATTGATTATTATCATAGAAACACAATTGGTTTAGGTTCTTCTAAGATCTAACAAGAAACATTAAGAGAATTGTCGAATGTTTGGCTGATGAACTCATCAATGCTGCGAAGGGCTCATCTAACAAGTACTTAATTATTTGTCTAGATCAATTCTATTGTTTCATTTGTACATATAATAACACTAGATGTTTACTGGCTGTATAGAGAAATATTACACCGTATAAAAAGGAAGTCACTTGTCAACAAGATCACTCACGGTAAAGTAAAAAACCACCCTATATTAAAAGAGAAATTATTACAGACAAAACAAAGAGTTGGGACAAATTGCAAGTCCATGTCCAATATACAGTGGAGATTTAAAAAATATTTTGTTTGCATATACAAGATCAAAATTTTCAAGAAACTTTCGTCAATACCAGCGTCCACCAAGATCACGTTGTAATGGCTCCGACAAATTAGCTAATATTATGTTGCCATAATTGCTTTCTCTTTTTATGCCAACGACAATAATGGCTTGATAAAATAATAATCTGTCTTGTTTTAAATCTAAACACTTGGACAGCTGTAACTCCAATCCTTGAAAAGGTTATTACCAGCTAAAGCTTGAATGATTTTTTTTGTCAGAAATTGCTACCTCTAAGTGAAGCTTTTGCCTACATTTGTGTGTTTAAATAATAATTTATTTATTTATTTGCTAGTGAGTTATATATAAGCAAGGTAAAAGTTAGGTATTCGCGAATGATCCAAGTGGATGACGACATTTATACGTTGGAAAATCATATAAAAAGTTTCGATGAAAGAGCTCGAGGATTAGTATATTCCATTGCCTAGACGTGTAAACAAATTTATTGGTTTAAGCTCCATGTCATTATAGCAACAACTTCTTTTGAATATATTAGTGCGTGGCCGAAGGATTCTTAATAGTATATATCTGTATGTAGGTCAGTGGCAGCAGCTAGAAGTAGCCAACGATATCTGATCTTGTCCAATCTCCTTTCTTAAAAAATTATGGAATCCTTTGTTTCTTCTGAAACAAATCAAGAAAGCAAGCGGGAAGGAGGAGGAAAAGGTCAAGTCCCTGTGAAAGCCCTAGCAAAAATCGAAGAGGTAATTTCAACTCTTCCTGAAGGGAAATTTTTCGTACCTCTTCGTTTCCACCAGGGATATTGGTGCTGTACCTCTCCTCCTTTCTTACAAGGAGCCATGTTCGCTCGAGAAAACTTCAGGGCTAAACCTGAACATATTTTTGTGTGCAGCCCTCCGAAATCTGGCACAACTTGGTTGAAAGCCCTGTGCTTCGCCACCGTAACAAGAACCCATATCCACAGTTCTGAAAACCCTTTGCTCAGTAAAGGTCCCCATGATTGTATTCCCTTCCTGGAGGTAGATTTCATTAACAACTATTCAACAGCATGGGAGCCAGATCTTCCTCTTTTATCCACACATGTCCCATATTCTTGGCTACCAAAATCCGTCATAGATTCAGGTTGTAAAATTGTATATATTTGCAGGGATCCCAAGGATGTATTTGTTTCACTTTGGCACTTCTCAAATAAGGTAAAACTTGAGAAGTGGGAAAAAGTTTCCTTTGAGGAAGCCTTTGAATTGTTTTGTAGGGGAACTTCTTTTTATGGACCTTACTGGGATCATGTTTTAGAGTATTGGAAAGCAAGCTTGGAGTTCCCAAATAGGATTTTGTTTCTAAAATATGAGGAGATGATGGAAGACACTGCATTTTACTTGAAGAGATTGGCCGAGTTCATGGGGTATCCTTTCTCTGTAGAGGAAGAAAATGAAGGTGCGGTGCAGAAGATTGTGGATTTATGCAGCTTTGAGAATCTGAGCAATTTGGAGGTAAATAAGACGGGAAAACATCGTCCTGGTGAACCATTAGAAGTGAATAATAATGTGTACTTCCGTAAGGCTAAGGTTGGAGATTGGAAAAATTGTTTGACGTCCGAAATGGGAGAGAGGCTCGATAAAATCATGGAAGACAAATGGGGAGAATTTGGGTTGAAATTCTAGACGGGAAGCTTGTAGAATCTCAGAATTTTGCTTTCATAATTTCAGTTTCTACAATCTGGGTTGAAATTCTTGATGCTGATTGAGAAATGAATATTCCAGTTCTACTATGTTGTATTCTCTGCACTTGCTTGCTTGCTCATGTTGTGCTGTTCAGTTTCCATGTGATTGTTGCCTCGTTGTAACATGTTAATTCAAATTGAATATTACACTGTTGAGTGGTTTTAAATGTTAATTCAATCGATCTCTACTGATTGTTGAGTCATCCCTGCTAGCTAGCTTCAATAGCCAGTTCAAGAGGGGCTTTTATATTGCAATTACGTTAGCCGTTTCTCAGTCTGTGTCTGTGTGTTCTTGTGATCTTCTATGGCAAGGGAAGAAGATGGAACGGGAACAAGAAGAAGAAAAGTAGTATGATTGATTAAAGAGAATGTACATGATAAGTTAAAAAATTCGAGCCGTATGGGATTAGGTTTCAATAATGAATATAAAGTAGGTGACAAGTGTTATCATGCGTGAATTTTTATTTCTTTCTCGATTAAATTATGTTATTAGACAAAAACAGATACAGACAGTATAAATTTAAAATTAATTATATATATTTTATTTTATTTTTTTGTCTTAATATTAAATTTAATAAAGACCATACTTCAAATACTTGTTTGAAACCTCTTAAAAACTCAAGATCTTATCTATAACATGTATTAGTTGCATATTATCTACTAAAAAATTTTAAGATGAGTTTTAAATTGATAAAATTTACATACAATTATTTTTTTATTTTAATTATTATTGTGATTGATTAACTTATAATTATAAATTAATTTTTTTACTTAAATTAAAATATCAATTTCAGACTATTTATTTAATAGTTTTAAATAATATTCATTAAATTTCAATGACAACTATAAACTTTACACGGATCAATAATTTAAAATTAATGTATTTTAAATTAATATTTTAAGTTTAGTGAACTGCTGCTATGTGTGTATGCATATATGTATGTATATACATATGCCTTGATATATAAAAAGGAGATACACCCATCAAGTTACAACCCTCAATAGATAAAAAGGAGATACACCCACCAAGTTACAACCCTTAAAACATACTTCCATATGAGATTGACCTTGATGTTTGGCCAAAATAGAGATACAGCCCTCAACACTTAACTACCCTCAAGTTTGTGAAATTGATAAATACCCCCTTAAATTGTACTTCCTTTATCTTCTATCCTCATTATTAAAAGTTAAATTAAGGTAATACGATTGACCATTTTGATTGCTATATTTTGTTACTTTAATGGATATTTTATTAAAATAATACCATCAATGACTGACATTATTATGATAAAATCTGTACTTTTCTAAACTAATTATACAATTTCTTTTTGCCATATTATCCCTAAATCTAACCTAACCAGTCCCTAATCTTACAACTTGTTAGTCCATGTTTTTACGAGAGTTTATGAGCACAAGACACGAAGAGAGCCCAAGGGCAATAGAGAGTATTTTGCATCAAATACTTGGATGGTTTAGTCAAATGAGGCTTTCACTATTTATAGAAAAACATATGTATAATCAGTGACATAGATTAAACCCCTAGAATCTCATATAATGGCTTATAATGAGAGATTTTAATGTAATTCCTAATATTAGAAAATTTTATCATATATAAATAATTCTTTTGTTAATCTCACAATGTTTATGTAATTGTCTTTATACTTGTATTATCTATGTGATGTTACAATTAAATCATACCTTCTGAATGTTAGCTCAATCTAGCCCAGGGGTTGAGAAAACCACCCTGGGTGTGATACTTGGTTTTCAGGAATGCCACCAACAATCTTATCATAAACTGATTACATGCTCATAGATTTTTGTCAGCTGTGTCATCGGGAGGATGAAATTGAGAGAGTTGCCAAGGCCAACCTTTAGAGATTCCACAGAGATGCAAAAGAAAACAGACTTCTTTGTTTTGATTAGTACTTCATGAGATTTTTGCTTTTGCTCTTCTAGAAATTTCATGAATGTTTTGTTGGTTTTTCGCATTTAGAGTTGATAGTAATCTACAACCAACTCTATTTTGCTCCCTTCAATTTGAATTACAAATAATCTTATGAGAACAAATATCAAAATATATTTTTTCTTCCTCATTTTCAATGCAATAATATGGCTTTGATAATGGTAAGTGAAAGAAGTTATTAGTATACACTTCAATGCAATGACTTGTAATTGTGTTAAAGTTGTACCCTGAATTGCTAATATTTTGGTTGGTAGTTAAGATCAGATGAGCATTAGTAAAGTTTTACTTTATGCCCTTGATTAGTTCCCTATCATATAATACTAATGTGCATAGATATATATTTAAATACACCATGAAGTATTCAGATTTTAGAAAATTTTGTTTAAAACTTAAGAAATGTAAGAAAATTTGATCACTATACATTTGCAACTGTTAACGATGACTACTTATATCGAGACATATTACAGTAAATGAAAAGGAAGTCGATTATCAATAAGATCATTCACACTAAAGTGGAAAACCTTATATTGGTAGATAAATTATTATAGATAGAACAAAATATTGGGACAAATTACAAGTCCTTCTCCAATATACAAAGGAGATTTAAAAAGTAGTTTGTTAGCATATAAAAAGATGAAAATTTTTTAGACAGCTTTATATAAGGTATGAATAAAATTTTAAGCCCTAATTCTCATTTGAAAATGATAGATTATTGGGCATTGAATTAAAATGCTTAGAATTTTATATATAAAAGTTGACATGATAATTTTGTATAAATAAAATTTGCACTCCCAACATTAATGTTCATATTTTGTTCTAAACTCAATTTTAGGCTCTAGTGGTGTAAGCATATACAGGGATAAAAGTGATAATTCAAATTATTGGGTCATATTTTTGTTAAATTATATTTGTAACAACATTATATAGAAATTAATCCAAACTTGATCTGGTTAATAATTGTGGTAAAAATTAAAAATTCTAATTTGATATGATTAATAAATGATTAAATAGACTGTAATTATATTCATATTTAAGGGAAATTCTTGGTTGAGAGCCCTGTGCTTCGCCACCGTAACAGGAAAACATTTCCATAGTTCTGAAAGCCCTTTGCTCAGTAAAGTACCCCATGATTGTATTCCTTATCCGGAGGTAGATTTCATTAACAATTATTCAACAGCATGGGAGCCAGATCTTCCTCTTTTATCCACACATGTCCCACATTCTTGGCTACCAAAATCCGTCATAGAATCAGGTTTGAAAAAATTGTATGTATTTGTAGCGATCCCAAGGATGTGTTTGTTTCACTTTTGCACTTCATGCCTGAGAACTGCGAAAAATTTTCTGTAGAGGAAGCTTTGGAATTGTTTTCTAAGGGAACTTCTAATTACGGACCTTACTGGGATCATATTTTAGAGTATTAGAAAGCAAGCCTGGAGTTCCCAAATAGGATCTTGCTTCCAAAATATGAGCAGACGATGGAAGATAATGCATTTTACTTGAAGAGATTGTCCGAGTTCTTGGGGTATTCTTTCTCTGTAGAGGAAGAAAATGAAGGTGCAGTGCAAAAGATTATGGATTTATGCAGCTTTGAGAATCTGAGCAATTTGGAGGTAAGTAAGACCGGAAAACATCGTCCTGGTGAAAAGGCAGGCGTGAATAATAATGTGTTCTTTCGTAAGGCTAAGGTTGGAGATTGGAAAAATTATTTGACGTCCAAAATGGGAGTGAGGCTCGATAAAAGCATGAAAGACAAATTAGGAGAATTTGGGTTGAAATTCTAGACGGGAAGCTTGTAGAATCTCAGAATTTTGCTTCTGACTTTCATAATTTCATGTTGTGTCCTTTGTTTGCATGTGCTATCTCAAAATTAATTGTTTTTTAAACATGGAAATATCTCAATATTAGGTTCACATATTTTCTATCGTCTTATCACCACCACCACCACCAAAATTTTTCAAAATTGTCAATAGAAGGTGCTGACATATCTGTCCATTGACAATAAACTTTCCTGGCCTACTAAGATGAAACATGAAACATACTTACAAAATCCATAATCCAAATTCAGATGATGCCTTTAATTCTTAATTTAAACACACTTCATCTTCCTTGAGTGCTTTGGATTAATTCGTTTTTTGATATTTCAAACAATTATTTGATTAAATCAATATTGAAAGGACCAAAATATATATAAAAAAAAAGAAAAAAACTAGTGCAAAATATGTTTTAAAATTACTAGCCATAAATTATTCAGGAGTGCTTGGTACATCAATTCGACTTTTCACTCTCGCTCGGAACATGTCTATTTCGTCGGGAGCAAATGCAAAATGGCTCATGTTTCTTCTACTGCTCAGTTAGCACATGCTCTCCCACCAAACAGATGTCAGGCATTACAAATTAATCTTCAAAATGTCTCAAAATTTCGTCCAAATATTTTCAATCATCTCATCACCACCACCACAAAATATTCACAATTCTGAATGAAATCTAGCTATTGACAATAACCTTTCGTGCATGGCGTAATAAAATTACAAGTTCCAATGTAAAATTATAAATTATATCGATGCCTGTACGTTATTGATCAACATTAACCATACTCACAAAATCCATTGTCTAAATTCATAAGTTTCAAAAAATTACTTCCGTTTCATTAATTATTGAAATTAATAGCAGTAGCAGGGTACACGTACCAAAATTTATCAGATATTCTGGTTGTAATCTAATTATTATAAGCATATCAGTTTGTAGTACATACTAGTAAATAAATATTATCTTAGATGTCGATCCTAAAATTTTACAAATATAATTGTTGACTCGTTGTATTTTTCAATGCCGAATATAGATTAGAAGTGTTCCCTGAATCATGACTTAATTAAACATTCTTCAAATTAATTTCCAGCGATTTTCTTTTCAAAAGGAGAGACAAGTAGTAGATTGCAATGATCTTTCTTGATCTTAGAGTAAAAATATGAAATAATTTATAAAATTATGTTATTATTAAATTCAATATTATTAGTATAATAAAATTTCACGATATTTGATAAAAAGAAAAAAAGAAAAACTTTTCAATTACTGAAAGTGCTGTCATTTTCTTGTGTTTTAAACAAATTTATTAATTTAATCTCCATGTCATCGTAGCAACACTTTCTTTTCAATATATTAGCTTGTAGCGGATGGATTGTTACTTGTATAAATCTAGGTTAGTGGTAGTTGCTAGCAGTAGCAAGGGTATACAATCTCGCCCAATCTACTTTCTGGAAAAATTATGGAATCCTTTGTTTCTTCTGAAACAAATCAAGAAAGCAAGCGGGAAGGAGGAGGAAAAGGTCAAGTCCCTGTGAAAGCCCTAGCAAAAATCGAAGAGGTAATTTCAACTCTTCCTGAAGGGAAATTTTTCGTACCTCTTCGTTTCCACCAGGGATATTGGTGCTGTACCTCTCCTCCTTTCTTACAAGGAGCCATGTTCGCTCGAGAAAACTTCAGGGCTAAACCTGAACATATTTTTGTGTGCAGCCCTCCGAAATCTGGCACAACTTGGTTGAAAGCCCTGTGCTTCGCCACCGTAACAAGAACCCATATCCACAGTTCTGAAAACCCTTTGCTCAGTAAAGGTCCCCATGATTGTATTCCCTTCCTGGAGGTAGATTTCATTAACAACTATTCAACAGCATGGGAGCCAGATCTTCCTCTTTTATCCACACATGTCCCATATTCTTGGCTACCAAAATCCGTCATAGATTCAGGTTGTAAAATTGTATATATTTGCAGGGATCCCAAGGATGTATTTGTTTCACTTTGGCACTTCTCAAATAAGGTAAAACTTGAGAAGTGGGAAAAAGTTTCCTTTGAGGAAGCCTTTGAATTGTTTTGTAGGGGAACTTCTTTTTATGGACCTTACTGGGATCATGTTTTAGAGTATTGGAAAGCAAGCTTGGAGTTCCCAAATAGGATTTTGTTTCTAAAATATGAGGAGATGATGGAAGACACTGCATTTTACTTGAAGAGATTGGCCGAGTTCATGGGGTATCCTTTCTCTGTAGAGGAAGAAAATGAAGGTGCGGTGCAGAAGATTGTGGATTTATGCAGCTTTGAGAATCTGAGCAATTTGGAGGTAAATAAGACGGGAAAACATCGTCCTGGTGAACCATTAGAAGTGAATAATAATGTGTACTTCCGTAAGGCTAAGGTTGGAGATTGGAAAAATTGTTTGACGTCCGAAATGGGAGAGAGGCTCGATAAAATCATGGAAGACAAATGGGGAGAATTTGGGTTGAAATTCTAGACGGGAAGCTTGTAGAATCTCGGAATTTTGCTCCTTGCTTTCATATTTACAGTTCTTCAATCTGGGTTGAAATTCTGAATGCTGATTGACAAATAAATATTCCAGTTAGTATTATTTGGCATTCTCTGCGCTTGCTAGCTTGCTTATGTTGTGCTGTTCCGTTTCCATGTGATTGTTGCCTCGTTGTAACATATTAATACAAATTGAATATTATTGTGTGGTTTCATACAATGTTTAATTTTCAAAGTACTTTTATTTTAATTTATCGTGGTCCACCTAATCTCCATGTCATTGTTACAACAAACTGCCTTTTTTTTGAAAAATTATAGAAAAGATTCTTACCTGTATAAATATCTGTAGTTTAGTGGCTGCTGCTTGTTGTAGCCAAGGATATTCAACCTTGGCGATAAGGCAGCTTGATCAGGTATCACTCTTGGCCACACACATGACACATCCCTTTCTTGCCAAAATCTATAATTGAAATTTACGCTGCTTTTAGAATCTGAGAAATTTGGAGGTCCGGGTAAACAGCATATACATGAAGGTGTGGACCTGAACAATAATGTATTCTTCCGAAAGGTTAAGATTGGAGACTGGAAAAATTATTTGACTTCCGAGATGGCATGGAAAATAGTCTTCTTTGTTTTGATTAGTACTTCATGAGATTTTTGCTTTTGCTCTTTTGGAAATTTCATGAATATTTTGTTGGTTTTCAGCATTTAGAGTTGATAGTAATCTACAACCAACTCTTTTTTGCTCCCTTCAGTCTGAATTACAAACAATCTTATGATAACAAATATCAAAATATATTTTTTCTTCCTCATTTACAATGCAATAATATGGCTTTGATAATGGTAAGTGAAAGAAGTTATTAGTATACACTTCATTGCAATGACTTGTAATTGTGTTATGACTTGTAATTGTGTTAAAGTTGTACCCTGAATTGCTAATATTTTGGTTGGTAGTTAAGATCAAATGGGCATTAGTAAAGTTTTACTCTATGCCCTTGATTAGTTCTCTATGAATTGCTAATATTAATGTGTATCGATGTATATTTAAATACAACCGTGAAGTATTTAAATTTTAGAAAATTTTATTTAAAACTTAAGAAATGTAAGAAAATCCAATAACTATATATTTGCAACTGTTAAAGATGACTACTATATCTAGACATGTTATAGTAGATGAATAGGAAGTCTATTATCAACAAGATCATTCACACTAAAGTGGAAAATCTTATATTGGTAGATAAATTATTATAGACAGAACACAAAGTTGGGACAAATTATAAGTCTTTCTCCAATGTATAAAGAAGATTTAAGAAATAGTTTGTTTGCATATAAAAAGATGAAAATTTTCAAGAGAGCTTTATTACAAGATACGAATAAAATATTGAACCATAAATCTCATTTGAAAATGATAAATTATTGGGTGTTGAATTGAAATCCTTAGAATTTCATATATAAAAGTTGACATGATAATTTTGTATAAACAAAATTTGTATTCTCAACATTAATATTCATATTTTGTTCTAAACCCAACTTTAGGCCCTAGTGGTGAAAGCACGTACGAGGATAAAAGTGATAATTCAAATTATTGTGTTGTATTATTGTTAAAATATATTCATATCGTATTAGATAAAAGTCAACCTAAACTTGACCTAGTTAATAGTCATGGAAAAAAATTATAAATTCTAATTTGATACAATTAATAAATGATTAAATAGATTATAATTATATTCACGTTTTAACATTGTATACTAGAATATATTTTTATAATACTTATATAATATATATATATATAAATACTAATAATTTTATTCTAAATATACTTTAAAATATAATATGTATTATTTAAAAAAATACAAAATATAATTATTAAATAATAAATAAATTAATATATTATAATTATTCAAATAATTAATAATATCATAAACAAATTTACATGTCAAGAACTCTAAAACTAAACCCAATACAATTAATTGTATCATATCGTATTCACTTATTTAATAATTATACTATTTTATGTCAATACAAACTTATAGATTTGTGTCTGAGTGGTAAATTTTGTCAAAAATTATCACCCTTGTATAGGAATGTGTTTTACTTGAGAATGTAGACCTTCAAATAAGCATTAACACAATGGTCATCCTATCAAATTAATACATGTAAATTAAGAATTTTGTCATTCCTATTCCTTATGCCGTTGGGGGCACAGGCGATGACTTGCCTCCCACTGCTTTCAGGTAGAATTACCTAATATTACGTTGCTATAATTGCTTTCTGTTTTTATGCCAACGACGATAATGGCTTGATAAAAATAAGAATCTCTCTTGTTTTAAATCTAAACACTTGGACAGCTGCAACTCCAATCCTTAAAAAAATTATTGCCGGCTAAAGCTTCGATCATTGTCTGTTTAAATAAATATTTTATTTTATTTTATTTATTTATTTATTAGCAAGTTATATAAGCAAGGTAAAATTTAGGTATTCACCAATGTTCCAAGTGGATGACGACATTTTACACGTTGGAAAATCATATACAAAGATTCGATGAAAGAGCTGGAGGATTAGTAGATTGCATTGTCAAGGTACGAACATGGAGCAACAACTTCTTTTAAATATATTAGCGCGTAGCGGAAGGACCATCTTCTTGAGTCACCTTCCTCCTATTTGCCTAGCCATTGAAAGTATGGATTTTTCTCCGAGCAAAACCTTGAAGAAAGAAGAGGTCTTGCCGAAAGCCCTATCAACAATCAAAGAGATAGTTTCAACTCTTCCTGAAGGTAATTTCTTCATGCCTCCTTGGAAGGAGCCATGCTTGCTCAAGAAAACTTCAAAGCTAAACCTGATAATATTTTTCTATGCAGTGCTCCGAAAACCGGCATCACTTGGCTAAAAGCCCTGAGTTTGGCCATTGTAACCAGAACCCATTTCAATCATTCTGAAAATCCTTTGCTCACTGAAGTCCCCCATGATTGTATTCCCTTCTTGGAGCATGTTGCCAAGAATTCAACTGCATGGGAGTCAAATCTTCCTCTTAGGTCCACACATGTTACATATAAGGTTTAGTTTGTAAAATTGTTAACATTGTAGGGATCCGAAGGATGCCTTTGTTTCACTTTGGTACTTCAGTCCTAGCATAGATTCCGCAAATACTCAAATCCTTTCTTAAGAGGAAGCTTTTGACTTGTATTGTCAGGGAACGTCTCCCGTGGACCTTATTGGGATCATGTTTTAGGGTATTGGAAAGCAAGCCAAGAGTTCCCAGAAAGGGGGTTTTGTTTCTAAAATATGAAGAGATGACGGAAGATACTGCATTTTACTTGAAGAAATTGGCAGGTTCATGGGGTATCCTTTCTCCTTGGAAGAAGAAAATGAAGGTGCAGCGCAAAAAATTGTAGATTTACGCAGCTTTGAGAATCTCCGTAATTTGGAGGTCAATAAGAGTGGACGTTATGGTTTCGATGAAGCCTCAGAAGTGAATAACAATGCATTCTTCCGTAAGGGTAAGATTGGAGATTGGAAAAATTGTTTGACCACCGAGATGGGTGAAAGGCTCGACAAAATCATGCAAGAGAAGTTAGCAGGATCTGGATTGAAATTCTGAATTACAACCCACCAAAGTCTACGAATTTCCTTTTTATATTGCATTTCTGTTTGTTCAATGCAGGTTGAAGTTCCGATTGTTGATTGAGAAATAAATTTTCTAGTAACTAAGTGTCTCTGGCATTTTCTGCGCTTGATAGCTTGTTCATGTTGTGTTCTTTGTTTGCATGTGCTATCTCAAAATTAATTGTTTTTTAAACATGGACATATCTCAAAATTATGTTCACATATTTTCTATGGTCTTATCACCACACCAAAATTTTTCAAAATTGTCAATAGAAGGTGCTGGCATATCTATCCATTGACAATAAACTTTCTTGGCCTACTAAGATTATAAGTCATACATGTTATTGATCAACATGAAACATACTTACAAAATCCATCCATCCAAATTCAGATGATGCCTTTAAACACACTTTATTTTCCTTGAATGCTTTGGATTAATCTTGAAAATATCTCAAAACTTCATCCACATATTTTCATTCATCTTATCATCACCACCACCACCACAGAAATATTCGAGGAAGCTTTTGAATTGTTTTGTAAGGGTACTTCTTTTTATGGACCTTACTGTGATCATGTTTTAGAGTATTGGAAAGCAAGCCTGGAATTCCCAAATAGGATTTTGTTTCTAAAATATAAGGAGACGATGGAAGATACTGCATTTTACTTAAAGAGATGGCCCTAGTTCATCCTTCCTCTGTAGAGGAAGAGAATGAAGGTGCAGTGCAAAAGATTATGGATCTGAGCAATTTGGAGGTAAATAAGACGGGAAAACATTGTCCTGGTGAATAAATTATGCGTTCCTCCGTAAGGCTAAGGTTGGAGATTGGAAAAATTATTTGACATCCGAAATGGGAGAGAGACTCAGTACAATCATGGAAGACAAATTAGGAGAATTTGGGTTGAAATTCTAGTCGGGAAGCTTGTAGAATCTCATAATTTTGCTTCTTACTTTTCATATTCTCAGTTCTTCAATCTGGGTTGAAATTCTGAATGCTGATTGAGAAATAAATATTCCAGTTAGTAAGTATTATTTGGCATCCTCTGAACTTGTTAGCTGCTCATATTGTGCTGTTCAGTTTCCATGTGATTGTTATACCTCGTTGTAACATGTTAATTCAAATTGAATATTATTGTGTGATTACATACAATGTTTAATTTTCAAAAACACAAGAAAATGTCTCTGCATATAACTTCTATATAACTCATTTCATCATTTGAGTGATTACATTCGCAGGTGAAAAAGGCTCTAAGAACTGTGATTGTAAGGAAGTACAGCAAGTACTTGTTGAGATCATAAAACAATATAATATGCCTCGCTATATTCACATCTTAAATATGCAGAGATTGTAAATGTACGAACTGTACAGTGTTTATACATGAACATTTGATTGGTTATCTTTTAATCGAGAATCTTCAACGGATGCGACTTAAATGGGCAAATGGCTCAGGGTTGGCTTTCGCAGCAGGTTTTGCAGCTTCAGGGCTCCCAAACACGTTCCAGAATCGCAGTGTCTCATCTCCAGCCGCAGATGCCACTGTGCAACCATCTGGGCTCTGAAAAAATAGTGAAAATCATTAGAAGACCCAGTAGACGACACGTCCTTAAACATTATTAAACTTGAATACAGAATTAGCAATTAGAAATTATCAAGTACCTGAGCCATGAAAAGAACCCTAGAGGTATGACCAGTAAGCTCAGCCATCTTCACCATAGACGGGTATTTCCACAGAGTTAGCTGATTTTGAGTAAATCCGTGAGAGCTAAGCAATTCGCGCTCATGTTTGCTCCATAGAAGAGAGCAAACCTGAGAGCCAGTATCCACTGAATTCAAGCAAGCACCAGTGTGAGTGTTCCAGAACCTAATGCATCGGTCACCCCCACCTCCGCCAGAGGCCAGCAAATTGCTCTGGAATGGACACCAAGCAAGGGCTTTCACTGCAGCCGTATGGTCTTCTAGTCTGTGAAGCCATTGTGTTGGTGAATTTGAAGAGGCCATGGATCTATCCCACACGAAAAGGAGATTATCATTTCCTCCGCTTGCTAATTGCTGACCAGAAGCCGACCATTTTAGTCCACAAACCTCTTGCTGGTGTCCTCGATAGGTTTCAACAATGTGGTCTCTCACTCTTACATCGTTGTTGATGATTTTTCCATCCATTCCTCCGGTTGTAAGTATGTGGTTGTTCCAAGCTAGTGCATCTACTCGTGATCGATGACAACCTTTCAACGTTCTTAGCTGCAAAAATAAAAACAAAACAAAAATCAGGAGCACAGTTTGGGGAAAATTATCGACAATAAAAATTGGCGGAAGGAAAACCAATAGCCAACAATCAGACGCATTACAAACCTGTCGATTTGCAGTAGAATCCCATATCTGGACATGGGAATTGTTCAGGCCAACAGCTAGGTGCCGTCCGTCAGGAGCCCAACTAACACTTGTAACTGGACCATCTTCATCATCAATGGTGACAAGTTCAGAGGTAGAACCATTTGAAGCATCCCAGAGATACACCGTGTTACTGAGAGCAATGGCAAGGACATTGGCACTACCCCAATCTAGCAAATTCAGGTAGAAATCATCGACAAGCTCAGGGGCATCCAATGTCCTCTCAGAAGACTGTATATAAGCAATTGCAGCCTATTAGAACTCAACAACTTGATATAAACCTAAGCGCAAAGTTCAACAACGAAACAGTTGGCAGCTAAATTTAATCAATGGTCTCTTATCCCAGAATCTATGAAATATCCAAACCAGATATTCAACTTGCCCAAAATAACTATCAATTAGCGATCATGATTTTTCATACAAGAGAGACTGGATAAAAATTACAAAAAATAACTAAAAAAAACAATTCTCAAGCTACAGCTCTGATTTCAGTATTCATTAGCATTTCTCTAATCCATTTCCCACTAAAATATGTTGTTTGAACTTTCTAAAACTAAGTACAAATACATCTTCAATCATCAACTCATCAGCATGATTTTTCTGACATGAAAAAAAATAGATGCAAGACTATAGGATAAATACATACCTGAGGAATGTGTCTCCTGGTCTTGGCAGGTTTGGACTGATGAGCAGAAGATGAAAAGAATTCCTTTGGAATCGGATCAACCAGAGTGGGAGGCTTGTTCTTAAAAGCCAAGATTCGGGTCCGGTTCATGTTGAAGGCTTCTGCCAATTGCTTCTGATAAGCCTCTCTTGATGGAGAGCATGTTGAAGCTGGATTCTCTTTGCCATTCCTCCCTTCTGTCAGCATGAAATGGGCATAGTCGAAGTCCATCGCTGACCTATTCGGTATGAACCTGTCCAGCTGTTGATAACAATAAATGGTTGAATCAGAAACTCAAAAAATGATAATGATTGAGGATTTTGTAATCAATTTCCAAGAAAAATTAGGAATAATTAGTTTGCTATGACTATGGATCTTGATCTACCTTCCCTTTCATATAATTAATCAAACAGATGGTAGATATAAGAATATGCCAAAGAGATATTGAGAAGAGAACCATAACTTCAAGAAAAATCACAATTTCAACATACCCATAAAAAAATTTTAATCAAAAATTCAAAAAGTTCAAGAAGATTGCACGGGTATGCGAAATTGGAACAGAAAATAAATAACGCAAACATAAAAGTACCCGACATATATATTATCAACTAATGGCGATGAATAATGGTGTGAATTCGCTTACATTTTCTCCAGAGGCCTTTTTCTGAAGAAACCGTTCTTGAAGGGGGCTTCTTGATTGGATCTTGTTAGATGAATTCATAGATCCTGCATCCATAACTTTCCACAGAAATATAGAATACTTATAGCAAAATAAAGAAAAATAGAATAAAAAAAGGAAACCCAGAAACCGATCCTGCAAAAACCCAAAGATCTATAAGCAGGAAAAAAATTATACAATAATCAAAATGTAATAACAGGAAATCAAGCCTGCAAAACACCGAAATCAGATAAAATAAAACACTATAAAAAAACAGAGATTAAAACAAATATACACAAAAGAACGAAACAGAAATCTATAAATTCGAGAAGAGCTTTGCTTCTTGCTTGTTGAACGTTGATTACTTTGAGAGAATGCTGTTGATGGAGAAGACTGTGATAGGGGGATTTATAGTAGTAGGGGTTTTCAGAGGGTTTCGAAAGAGATTTGATTTCTGCGTCCGCAGGTAGCCGTTGGAAATCTTGCTTGACGGAAATACCCTAAGCAGCTATCCGTTTTCTAGATAAATTGATTTGGGTCATTTTAGTAATTCACAGTCAAACCCGCCGTCTTGTTAATGTTACCGTTCCGATGGGCTACACTAGTTGCCAGCTGTTCACAATATTAGTACTTTATATTTTATAATTGGGGATATTAACATATTTAAAAACTATTTTAACCCGATATTAATATAAAAAATTATATAATTTTTATTATATTCTTTCATAAAATAAAATAAATATTAATAAAATATTAATATTGATATTATTTTATACATATTTAAACATCAAATTGTTTCATTTATTAAAAAATTTTAATTTTTTTCTTTCAGTTATGATTTAACAGGGTAATAATTTTCTTTTATCCTATCATCGATATAATTATTTTTTAAAAAAATAAAAAATTTCTTTAATTAGAAGTTTAAATATAATAATAATAATAATAATAATAATATATGTAATTTTAAGGTCTCCACACTTGCAATTTGAGAGAATCAGTTCTTGACCACTCAACCATTAAGTCAAGTAATTAACATATATCTAGAATAAATTACATTTCATAATTTAGCAATATGTGATATAATCCTTCCAACTAACATATATTTAATACAAAATTTATTGAATTGATATAAAAAAATATGATTATTAAATAAACAATTAAGATATAATATGATTAACAATCGTATTAAATTTTAGTTTAAAGTTTTTTGACACATGAACCCTTTTAGAACACGATTAATTATTTGAACAATTAAACCATACTAATTTATTGATATATATATATTTTAAAAATTAAGTATATTTATTATATTTTTAAAAAAATATTTAATTATATTTAAAATAAAAATAATTATTATTTGAATAAATGGTAATAGAAATATTACAAAAATGACTTGTGAAATGGAGCATGTGGCTCTCTTGGGTAGGTATGTAATAGGCAATGAAAAGTTGTTAATAATGAGTCACAATGATTGAGATGTCACAACAAATATTAAGGTTCTTTTTATACATGATTAAGCTATGTATATATGAATTTTATTTTATTTTTTATTATTAATTTTAACTTTTTTATTATGATTCTTAATTCTTTAGTTGCAATTCTCAAGATATAATAAAATTTTAGAATTTTAATTAAAAAAAAAGTTAACGATGATAACGAAAAATTTAAAAAATCACAAAAAAATAATAATAATAGAATATATCACCTTAATTTTTTATTGAATATATTTTTTTAATGTTTAAATTAATATTAGTAAAATTACAAATATGCACATTAATCGATCCCAAATTAAAAAAAACCAAAATTTATTTTTTAAAATAATAATAATAATAATAAACAAAACTTGTCTATAAATAATTTTTTAAAATTAAATTAACAAGATAGGTTCATAAACTTTTGTTTGCATACGTTAAATTTAATTACTCAGATTATTTATCTAGCAGTATAAAATGAAGTTAGTTAATGGTTCAAGAGAAGTAAATGTATTTATTTTTTTATATAAAATTTTTTTCATAAAATATATTTTTTACAAATTTTGAAACTCACTTCTTAGTTCTTAATTTATTAGTAAAATTATAATTAAGTCTCTGTAAAGGTTCAATCATCTTGAATAACTCAGTAGATCAGATTTATGAAAAAAATTCCTTTAGAGGAAGCATTTGAATTGTTTGAAATGACCCTATTGGGATCATGTTTTAGGGTATTGGAAAGCAAGCCTAGATTTCCCAGATAGGGTTTTGTTTCTCAAATATGGAGACATGATGGAAGATACGGCATTTTACTTGAACAGATTGGCCGAGTTTATGGGGTATCCTTTCTCCGGAGAGGAAGAAAATGAAGGTGCAGTGCAAAAGATTATAGATTTGTGCAGCTTGGAGAATCTGAGCAACTTAGAGATAAATATGAGGGGAAAATATAGGTTGGCTGACGGCGAAGGCATGACTAATGATGTGTACTTCCGCAAGGCAAAGGTCGGAGATTGGAAAAAATTATTTGACCTCCGAAATGGGAGAAAGACTTGACAAAATCATGAAAGAGAAGTTAGCAGGATCTGGGTTGAAATTGCGAATGACAAGTTCCAAGTTAGCAGGATCTTTCATGTTTTCATTTTCTTCAATTTCTGAATGTTGATTGAGAAATAAATTCTCAAGTCAGTGTCCTGGTGCATTTTCTGCACTTGCTAGCTTGCTCATGTTGTCAGGTTCGGCTTGCTTATGATGGTTGCCTTGTAACATGTTAATTCAAAAGGAATATTATTGTTAGTAAAATGAAACCCAGGTCTCTATCAACATCCATGATGAAAATGACCCATGAAATCTAATCCTTCCGGAACATAGACTTATGACAATGGAATTTAAGCTTTAATCGAATCTGAAAAAACTGAAGTAAAATGACAGAATTTGCAAGGATAATTCTCTAAGAACTTTCAACAAACATCGTGCAACCAACACACCAAAAGCACGTGGTTCAGCCAAGAGAATTGGCCTACATCCACGACAAGAGCTGCAACACAAGAACACTTGTATTATTTCAGTTCAGAAAACAATCAACACCAGTACAACTAAGATAGAGCAGAAATGAAAAAGAAAAGACTAGTTCCAAAGCACCCTAACTCCCTCTCCTTTTTCCCTCATATCGGTTTCTAACTTTATGAAGACTTGTTTCAAGAATTGCATCAGATTCCCCTTTTAATTTCCCAGCCTCGTATTGATAGCTCATAAAGAACTAACTGTAAAATCTTAAAACATACATACAATTGGAATAATATTGTTAGATTACGTTAATTGCTATTACAATGTTTAGGTTTCAAGCCCTAACTTTAATTTTGGTTCTAATTTCAGGATATATTTTACGATTATATATATTACATTGAACTCTCTCCATTTTTTTTTAAAAGTAAAAGTTTTTTTAAAAAATCATCTACATTAAATATTAAATGAAAAAAATTTAAAATCAATAGTATAACTATAATTTAGAATAATAGTATGTTTTGAGATGTTTATGACTACTAGTTTGAGTTTGTTTGCAGCTCCTCCTGAAAGATTGCTAGTTGTAGCCAAGGATATATAATATGGTCCAATCTTCTTTCTTGAAAAATATGGAATCTTCGGTTTCTTGTGTTAATTAAAGTCCATGTTGCAGCGTGGTAACAAAATATGAAATTAGTGTCCGGCACTCTCAGAAGAATAATCTTACAGGTTGCTAGTATAAATTAGAGCTTAGTGGTAGCACGTTTGGTAAAGCTAGTCGATACAGTTCTCAAATCTCTTTTCCTGAAAATTATGGAATCCTCAGTTTCTTCCGAAAGCAATCCCCTAACAACAGCCAAAGAGATAACTTCAATGCTTAATGAAGGAATCGCGTTTGCTCAGGAAAACTTCAGGGCTAGACCCGATGATAATTTTTGTTTGCAGTGCTTCGAAAACGGGGACCACTTGGCTCAAAGCTCTGAGTTTTGCCACTGTAACAAGAACCCATTTCGATAATTCTGAAAACCATTTGCACATTAAGGTACCCCATGATTGTATTCCCTTACTGGAAAAAGATTTCATAGAGAACCCAACAATGCCAGATGAATCAGTTGATCTTCCTCTTTGGACTACACATCTCCCATTTTCTTCTTACCCAAAATCCATCCTAGATTCGGGTTGTAAAATTGTTTACATTTGTAGGGATCCAAAGGATGCCTTTGTTTCGCTTTGGCACTTCATGAATAAGGTAGATTCCCATTACTCTGAATACGTTTCTTTCGAGGAAGATTTTGAATTGTATTGCAAGGGAATTTCTTTTTATGGATCTTATTGGGATCATTATCGAGGTTATTGGAAAGCAAGCCAGGAATTCCCAGATAGGCTTTTGTTTCTAAAATATGAAGACATGTTGGAAGATACTGCATTTTACTTGAAGAGATTGGCCGAGTTTATTGGGTATCCCTTCTCTGTAGAGGAAGAAAATGAAGGTGTAGTTCAAAAGATCATCGATTTATGCAGCTTTGAGAATCTCTGCAATTTGGAGGTCAATAAGACAAGAAAATACCGTTTTAATGAAGTTCAGAAGTGAAGACTAATGCATTCTGCCGTAAGGGTAAGATTATTTGAGCTAAGAGATGGCAGAAAGGCTCGACAAAATCATGGAAGAAAAGTTCGGAGGAACTGGATTGAAATTCTGAGAAATATATTTTCGAGTTCGTTTTCTGTGGCATTTTCTGCACTTGTTCATGTTTTATTAATGATCATGTTTGCCTCCTTTGCACTGTTGAAATTATCAGATTTTACTTCGTCTCGGACCAAAGCTTATGTCTCTGTGTGTCTGCAAATATAAATATATATATATATATATATATATATATATATTAATAGATTATATTGTGTTACAAGGAGCCATGTTTGCTCGAGAAAAATTCAGGGCTAAACCCGATTACATTTTTGTGTGCAGTTCTCGGAAAACTGCCACAACTTGGCTGAAAGACCTGATTTTTGCCACTGTAACAAGAACCCATTGCGATAATTCTGAAAACCCTTTGCTCACTAAAGTACCCCATGATTGCATTCCCTTGTTGGAGAAAGATTTCACTAAGAATGTTCCTCTTTGGTCCATACATGTCCCACATGCTTGATCACCAAAATCCATCACAGATTCTGCTTGTAGAATTGTTTACATTTGCAGGGATGCCAAGGATGTACTTGCTTCCCTTTGCACTTCATGAATAAATCAACAAGGATGTAGAATTGTTTAAATTTCTGGATGTTGATTGAGAAATAAATTCTCAAATTAGTGCTCTGGTGCGTTTCTGCAATTGCTAACTTGCTTAATGTTGTGTTGTTCGGTTTGCATACCACGGTTGCCTCTGTTGTAACATGTTGGCTATAATTTTAGGACAATGATGGCTTTGTCCGGTTCTAAATAGGAGTTAAAGGATTTATTTGATATTATATTTTATAAATAAACAAATTGTCTGGACAATCTCATCTAAACGGCACCGTATAATCCTCATTCAGTCTTGATAGAATTAACTTAGGTTATCATGTTCTCATAATTATTAATAAAACAAGCACACGGTTATGCACTCTTGGGTTTTCGCTACTGATGGGAGTTGTAAATTCGGCGGTCCCTGTTCAGATTTTATCATATAGTTGCCTAAATATTTCCGTTTTTTCATTTCATGACATAGTTTCTCTATTCGTATCATATAGGTCCACAATTGCGGCGTCAATCAATTAAATGCTCTTTAGTATTACGTCGTTAATGTGCCGTCAAAATACACTTTGCAAGGGTAATTTAGTCATTAAAATAAGTGTTGAGTACTATTTAACATTGTATGCCTTCATTTGAGATTATATGTGACGGACGTTAGGAGTCGAAATGATAATTCGCCGATCACAATTTCCAATTCGTCGTCCGATTTTCTCTCTCTTCCTCAAAAATAAATAAATAAATAAATAATAATTACCTCATTTTCGCTCTCTCTGTCTCTCTGATGACGCGAACATGAAGATAGAACTTTAACAAATAAAACAAAACTGACGCAACAAATTCGCGGGAGAGGAAGAAAAAAAAAGAAAAAGAAAACTAGGGTTTTCAAATTCGTCGCGCTCGCTCCCTCTCTCTCGTTTGTGTGTTTCCTTTTAATATTCCTTCCCTCCAAACATCATTCTGCGAATTTCCTTTTGCTTCTTTTCAGGTAATTTTTTTGGTTATAAATGTTTTAGGTCTGTTCGTTTTCGGGTAAGTTCTTCCAATTTTCTGGGAGGTAAATTTTCCTGGGAAATTGAACATTTGTATCGGATTGCAGTTCTCCTTTCTCTGCTTTTGCTTCTTTTGAGTGTACAAGATCCTCCTCCTTTCTTCCTCTGTGTTTTTGTTTACGTTTGTTTTGACGGAAAATTGGTTTTGGAAAATTTTCCCGGGAAAATTTTTAATTAAAAAATTTTAATATTTTTTTTGCCTGTTGTTTCTTGTTTTGTGGAAATAAAATGCTTTTTGTTTTTATTTTTTCCGATTGAAAGGTCAAATTTTTCCCGGTAAAGTTCTTAATGTAAAATTTTCTGTCAGACGAGTGGAAATATGATTTCTTTCATAGCTAGGGCTTCATATTGTGTAATTTGGTATTTTGTTGTTTTTGTAGGAATTTGGTGTAAATCTGGGGGTTGGAGGTGAATAATAGCTGGTGGGTGGTGTTAAGGAAGGAGGGAATTTATTATTGAAGGATCTATTCAAGGGAGAGGACTTGAGCTTCAAAGATGAGAATTTTTTATTTGCAGTTTCTAGGATTTGTTACCAATTCTTGAATTATTTTGATTTTATCTTGCATTGCTTGAGTTTGAATGTGAATAATGAACAGATGGATTTAGAAGTAACTTCTCCTTCTAGGGATTTGGTGAAAAGTTGTGATTGTGGGTGCGATTGTTCTCTGATGAGTAGTTCATCAGGAACATGGTTTCGGTCTGTAAAACGAAAATATGACGAGTTTGAGGATGATAACCAGTTCTTTATACCTGGTTTGGACATACATTCGAATCCACGTATAGAAATTGAGAATGAGTGTGTTGCGTTGCGTGAAGTAGTTTCTAGCCAACAGCAAGCCATACAGGATCTGTACACTGAGTTGGAAGAGGAGAGAAATGCCTCATCTTCTGCTGCAAATGAGGCTATGTCCATGATACTGAGGTTGCAGAGAGAGAAAGCGGAAATCCAAATGGAGGCCCGGCAATTCAAGCGTTTTGCAGAGGAGAAAATGGCGCATGACCAACAGGAGTTTTTGGCTTTGGAGGATTTGTTGTATAAGAGAGAGCAGGCCATTCAATCCCTTACTTGTGAAGCGCAGGCCTATAAGCATAGGATGATGAGTTATGGGCTGACAGAAGTAGAGGCTGAGGGTGAGAAACATAGCTTCAGTCGTCAAACGAGCAAGGTTGAGAACTTCGATGCCCAATTCAGTCTCCCCACGTATGATTACCCACCTCTGAAATGTAACTTGAATGAGAATCTGGGTCCTTATGAAGTTGATGATGGTGTTGCAGATGTTGACAAATATGCATTTGGTGAGACCCCTCATGCTCAGAGTCGTCTGAAGAATTTAGAATATAGGATCTATCAAATGGAGAAAAGTCCCAGACATAACCATCCAGATGGGGATTCTTCCAGTGGGAAGAATATACTAGAGAAGGTAGTTGTTGGTCAGTCTCCAAGGCGGCCAAGACACAGCAGGATGTTTTCGACTGAGAGTTTGAATTCATATATGGGGATGGTTAAAGAAACAAATTCAGATTTTGCCAGAGAATCTCCTAGATTTAACAGCCCTAGGTTTAATAGTAGCACCAAGAAGATACAACAAACAGATGACTATTTTAATTTGAGAAAGACAGATAATGCCTCGGATATTGAAGATGAGATGAATGACAGAATTTATACAATTGATTCTGTCCAAGATGGAGTACAATATAAAAGTGTTGCAGAACATGAAGGTTGTGTAGGCATTGGTGAGGAGTCTGTTACTACTCCAACAGGGTCACTGAATCAATATGATGTTGGTGATCCTGATATTAAGAAGCTCTACATGAGGCTCCAGGCACTTGAGGCGGACAGGGAATCAATGAGACAGGCCATTATTTCGATGCGCACTGACAAAGCACAGATGATTTTGTTGAAAGAAATTGCTCAGCACTTGTGCAAGGAAATGACACCTGAAAGACAGAGTCCTGTGAGGAAACCATCGACTCTTGGAGGCTTTTCATTCTTGTCAATTTTTAAGGTAATTGTGGATGCATCATTGATCATATACATGAATGACCCCTATCTTCTTTTTGGTGGCTGAGTATTACCATTGACATTCTTATTTCCATGAATCTTTGAAGTGTTTTCTATTTGTTGCCTTTTAATCTCATTTTAATGAATCATTGAAGTGTTATCTACTTGGTGCAATTTGATTTATCTTGGTCTTTCACAATGGTATAACATTATTTTCTTTTATCTTTTTCCCTTCCACTATTTTCCAAATTCACAAACTGGACAATAATATGGAAGATTAGTTGATGTTGAATGGTTGCTTAATTAACTTAAATAAAGCTGTAACTAAATGGAACTCTTTTGATTACCTTGAGTTTCTTGAAAAAAAGAAACAAGGAATGTTATCTCCATGCTGCACTTCCAACCCCCCCCATATTTTTTCCTTCATCTTTCCAAAAGCTGCAATAGCTGGTCCCATCAATATTGCAATTTACTATTTTCTTTTTTCTGTTGCTTTCAATGCTTACACTGCAGTTTTGCTATTCTTAATATGCTAATTGGCATTTTTTTCCTTTGCATACTCTTATAATATTGTTGTTTTCACTTGTATTTCCTTTCTCTTAATTGAATTGCTTGGTTTGGTAGTATTTTAATCAGTAGGTCATTAGTATCATCATATTTTTTTCTTTAATCTCTGTGTTCCTTATTGGATATTTGTGTCTGACTGTCATTCACAGATTTCTATTTGCATTGTTGAGATATGATTTAATGTTGCAACTGTGAGACTTTCCTTTTATTGTTCTGTTAGATGTGGCTTATAATTTCTACTAGCTGAGTATCCTGTTTTGAATTCTTTTTTTCTCTGGCATGCTTTTGCTCAGTGGATCGTGCCCTTTGTTTTATGGAGAAGGAAAGCTCGTCGAAGCAAGTAAGCAAATTATGAAGATAGTTTCTTTTTATATTGAGCAGTTCTGTGAAAAAGAGACCAAAAATTTAAAATTAGAAAACAAAATAGGAGGAAAGGGACATGTTAATTCGTGGTTTCATTTCTCATTTATATTTGTTCTTTTTCTTATGAGTAATAACTGAATCAACATGCTCACAAACATAGGGGTAAATCCCTGCCATACATTGGCTCAGTGAATAAATTTAGGGATACTCTGGCATCAAAAGTTAAAAGAATATAGAAAGATAAAGACAAAACTTACATTCGGTGTGTACATTCCCCATCACTCTTCAAAATAACCAGTAGAGAGATAGTCCACAAATTCTGAAAATGCATACAATGTATGTAATCCTCAAGTACTATACCATTATTAGTCTTTCAAGCCTTGAAACACATCTCCTTCTCTTCAGTGTTTCCCTTCTCCCAAAATCAATTGCATAATGCAGGGAAACGTCAGGAAGAAAGATTGATTCTGGGCAGGGAAAGTTCCTGTAAGAAAAATAAATCAACAAACTATGTTCAAATATTTAGAATGCTAGTGATTTTATGATTATCCTAGGATCTATACCAGCAATTAGTGGAGGAGTTGATCACGTAATTATTAAGTATGATTCATATGGCCTAAGTTGCCGTAGCCCACCCTGATTTTGATGTGTCACGATTCTGATGGTTGTTTGAAATTGTGAGAGTTCTTACAATGACAACAATCACATGTTAAATAGACCTGAGTTGGGAACTTGGACAATTTGTAATGATTAGGAGTGAAAATTGCATTTGTGGAACAACAGGAGCACATCTGATGTCATATTGGGAATTGTTAATGATGACTGTCAATGCTCAAGATATCCTTTTAGTTATTTGTAGATTGAGCTATTTATCTGAGCAACTGGACTTCATTTATTATTCTGTTATGTGCGAATGAGCACCGCTGTCAATATAATGGTAAACTTTTGATTGACTGGTTGATCTACGGTGTTTGATCTAACTTTTATTATACTTTTAATGTAATTGCAGTTATACTTGTGGTCTCACGGCCAACAATGTGGGCTTGCTAATGCTTATAGAAAAGGGTCATCACATGAGACAATTGAGATGTCTTTCTAGTACACAAGTGTGAAACCAGTTCCAAAACTTCCGTATCCATGTCAATCCTTTGTTCATAACTACGAATATTATTTGGATCTTGATCATGCCTTTGCCTTCAGATTTTGCATTCTGTTGCTGGATTCCTGATTGCTATGGGATTGGGTGTATTGTGTGGTGTTCTTCTGTTTCATTTTCTTGGATCTGCATACATTATGCTGGTGGATCAGCAAAATGTGGATACGGTTATAGGCTTGATTGTTCATTTAGTTTGTTCACATTTCAGATTAAGGTAAAAGTCTCTTCTGATTGTCATTTCTTGTACATTACGGATTCTTGTATGATTTTTCTATTGATTGTGAAATGCTTATTCTTTTCTCATCTAAGAGAATTCAGTTTCTGACAGTTTAGTCTCAAATCAGTGCGAATTTGATTATGAGGTCGTCCACTGTTCCATTTGTTGTTTTGTGTTTCCTATATCTGCTACTCATCTATTTATCTATTAATTTTCTTAATTTTTGGAAAGAGTTGTCTTATGTTTTGTATTGCTCATCTTGTTATAGCATGCTATCAAGCCCTTCATTTATAACTTCACTTCAGGTGCAGGATCTTTTCCTCTTATTCTATGCCACTCTGACAGTAACTCTGAATTATTTTGTCGACCTGCATTTTCCCTACCAACCTAGTCACGCAACCTACAAATGTTTAGACTACAGAATCTGTCATTGACTGTGACGCACACAATTGTGGCTGCAGGGCAGACCTTGACTTCAATGGTAGAACATATCAAGTAGTTTTATTAAAATTGTACCCATTTCCTTTTGTTATGTGTAGGTGTGAAGCTGGTATTGACAATATTTTAGAATAGGCAATTCACTACAATACGTCTGAAGATTTTGAGTATGTGTTAAGAGTATTAAGTGTGCACTTCAACTTCCGTATTTAAGTTTTCAAATTTATTGTGTTTTAAGTTTCAATGGTTGTGGTGTTAGGTGTGGTGTAAGTAGCGTAGCCAGTTCCATAGATATACCAAGAAGAGAAAACAAACTAGCAACAAGTTTTATGATGTTAGCTTGATGGATGAAATTTGGCTTTCGTTCGTTTTCAGGTACTTTTCCTGCATTTGTTGTAATATTTTGTCTGCAGTTGTGACACTTTCCTTTTCCCCGAGCAGCCAAAAGAATGAAAGGGCGAGGAAGTTTCAACGAGCAGGATTTGTCATGTGGGCGAGGAATTTACTCTTCTTTAACTACACCAAACGAAATCCACCCAACTAAATTGGCTTTGAAGAGTGACAATGTTTCTTAAGTAGCATACAATAATTATATAACAGATTGACAGTTGGTTACTCGTTCCATTATCAAGACAACCTGAATAAATCTATGATACATTTGGGAGGGTATGCACTGCTACGTCTACAAAAAGAAAAAAAACATAGATTAATAAGACGGGATTTCAAGCCTCAGAAAATATTAATTACAGAAGTGCAACAACAAAGAACTAGCCAAAAATAACCACTCCAAAAACTGCAAACAATGGAAATGGCCATCAACATTCCAAGAAACCTAACAAGTAGTGTTATACCTCGAACGTGCGTTAGGTCTTCTGGGCTAATGCTAGCATCAAACACACATACCGACCCACATCAATGAGTTGCATCCCTTTCCACTCCATACGATCAAACAGCAAATAACAGACAGCTTTCAGAAGGAGCAAAGAGATAGACAGACAGACAGACAATTCTCATTACTATTAAAGTTCTTCGGTACCACTTCGGGTACCATTTTACAAAATCGAAATGGAACAGAGAAATTTTACAATAATATTCAATGTGAACCATTATGCGAAGAGAACCACACAACACAACATGAGCTAGACACTAAATTTGAGAATTTATTTTTGAATCAACATTTAGAATTTCAGCCCAGATCCTGATAACTTTCTGTTATCTGGGGAGTCAAATAATCGTAAACTAAATTTTTTTAGTTTGGATTGAATTTTTTTTATTTTTTAAAATGATAGTAAATAAAAATACATCTAATTGGAAGTAGAAATTGATCATCCCACATCGATAAAGACAATAAAACTTCAACTTTTATGAAATATAGCCACATAATATGCACGTTGTTGAAAGTCACCCAAAACGTATTATTTTTTAGAAGAAACCGTTTCGAAAAGCGAAACGGGGTTTTATTACTACCTAAACCCTTTGTTGAGTTTTACTCCCTTTCTTTGGTGGCAGCACTAGCGCCACTGAACCTCTGCAATGTTGAGCTGCCGGAGCTTGTTGTCTCGAGTCTTAAAGAAAAACAAAAGACTCAATAGGAAAAAGAAAATCAAAAAATGTTTTTCCAGAAAACAAGAATTTCCACTGCAATCAGTACTTGAACATGAAGATATAGAAGGAGATACAGAAGAAGAAGAAGAAGGATACAGCCTCAAATCCTCGGCTCCATCACATACTCATGGGGTTCAGCCACTTGGAAATCTCTTCTTGGATCGAGCCTCGGTTAACTCTAGAAACACTGGTCTAGGTAATCTTCAAATCCTAAGTGATGAGTTAGTTCTTGATGTTCTAGGGTTTTTGGATGCAATCCACTTGGGGGTTTTAGCTACTGTTAGTAAATCCTTCTATATTTTTGCTAACCACGAACCACTTTGGAGGAATCTTGTATTGGATAATCTAAATGGTGAGTTTTTATT
Organism: Xylocarpus granatum; assembly: GCA_019650275.1. Lineage (NCBI taxonomy): Eukaryota > Viridiplantae > Streptophyta > Magnoliopsida > Sapindales > Meliaceae > Xylocarpus > Xylocarpus granatum. The sequence continues at coordinate 44,609 of BNST01003190.1, read as the reverse complement.
TAATGGGGCATGGAAATCTACTTATGTCGCTGCAAATTACCCTTCATTTGATGTCCAAAATATTAGTGTTTCCGGTTCATTGAGAGTTGGAGATTTTTATTCTGATTATTTGTTCCAAAGTTGGCTGTGCGCTAATCTTGAAATGAAACCGGAATGGCTCGAGAGGGATAATATTATTAGGAAGAAATGTATTTCTGTTGAAGAATTTGTATCGAATTTTGAGGAACCAAATAAGCCAGTATTGCTAGAAGGTTGTTTAGATAATTGGGTTGCATTAAAAAAATGGACTAAGGATTATTTGGTGAATGTGTCCGGTGATGTTCAGTTTTCAGTTGGACCAGTAGAGATGAGGCTCAAGGACTATTTTAGGTATTCGGACTTAGTGAGGGAAGAAAGACCATTGTATTTGTTTGACCCAAAATTCGTGGAGAAAGTTCCAATTTTGGGTAAGGAGTACGAGGTTCCCGTTTATTTCCGAGAGGATTTGTTTAGTGTTTTGGGCAATGAGAGGCCAGATTATAGGTGGGTTATAATTGGTCCTGCTGGTTCTGGTTCATCATTCCACATTGATCCTAATTCAACATCAGCTTGGAATGCAGTCATCAAAGGTTCTAAGAAGTGGGTTTTGTTTCCACCGGAAGTGGTACCACCTGGGGTTCACCCGAGCCCAGATGGGGCAGAGGTTGCATGTCCTGTTTCAATAATTGAGTGGTTCATGAACTTCTATGGTGCAACAAAGAAATGGAAAAGGAGACCAATTGAGTGCCTTTGTAAGGCTGGGGAGGTGATCTTCGTGCCTAATGGATGGTGGCATCTGGTGATCAACCTGGAGGATTCCATAGCCATTACACAAAACTATGTCAGCAGGTTTGGTTCTTTTACATGCTAATTTTTCTCACTTGTGAAGTTCAAATATCTGCTTGGAGAATTTTTAGTTGATAATGGAATTCATTTAACTAAGAACCAGTTTACCGGAGTCTTAAGGAAAGATCAGCTTTCAATAGAGTTCAATGTCCTAGAACTATAAATAGTGATGATTAAACTTAATGGATAATTTGCACGTTCTATCTGCTTAGGAACCATTGTACACTGAGTCAACTTCACCAAAGGTTGAGTCTAATATGGTAAGCCCTGAGCAACTGATGGGAAAGTGATGCAATGTTTTCTGAAGTGTTTAGTACAGAGGATTCATTGTTATTGAGTCATAAATAAAAGGAACAAAGGGTTAGTCTTAAATTTGAGACTTCATATAAGGTGGCAAGAGATCATTTTCTAGTCAAATCTCTGTTTTGCAGGATCATGATTTAGGAACATTGATGTGAGTAATTACTCCTTTGGTTTGTCTATCTGATCCCTTAATTGTAAAACAAACAGCTCAAAAAGGACTATTTTCAAGGCACTGTAATACCTCAAAACACCAGGAGAATCAACAGGGAATGTTGATCAACACGTTAACTCTAAGGCAAAATGAGATGATATATTTTTATCTGTATATGGAGAATTAGTTAGACCATTGTACTAAAATGGTGATATTCTCATGAGTTAGTAAGTTCAAGATTAACTAGGCACAATCTATACTCAGTGTGTGTGTGTGTGTGTGATGGACAACCTGTAGAGCTTGTGCTAATCAAAGAGACTATTTATTTTTTCAATAAAGGTGTCCAAATCTTCAGACATAAGTTGAGAGATGCACGAGACTATGGTTCTAGTTGTCAAGCCAGCCCAGTGCTATAGTGATACTGCTTTGATTCTCTTTCTTTCCAGTTAACTTTGAAAATAATTTTTCAAATTTCATTACATAAGAGAGTTAAGAATTAGAAAGAATTTAATCTCAAGATCCTCAAACTTTTAGCTCTCATTGATTCAGCAGCAACACGTATGTCTTTACTATCTAATGCCTGACTTGACTTGCCACTTTGTTTGGACAGCAGATAAAGACGTATAAAACTCTTAATTTCCAATTTAAATTTCATGATATAATTACTGTTTCATCAACAATTTTCATAAATCCTGCTATCTTTGTTACAGGAGAAATTTGTTGAATGTCTTGAATTTTCTTAAGAAACCAAATGCTAGCACACTTGTATCTGGAACAAGAGACCGGGTTAACTTGTACACCAAGTTTGGGAATGCTATTGAAACCGTTTTCCCTGGAACTATAGATCAGTTGGTGCAGAAAGCAGAGGAGAAGAAAGCTCAAGAGAAAAAGCTTTCCTTTTGGGAATCAGTATCAGATTCCAAGGTGGGTGCTTTCAAATTTTCTTTGTAAAGAAGCGCCCATGAAAGTTGTCACAGAGTAATGAAATGGCAGCATCCACAAAGAGATTGAGCAATTTATAAACAATTTTGACATTGATTGGTTAATTATTTGTGTAATTTTAGCTTCATGACAGTTTACAGTTAGTTCCTTTAATTTTGATATGATCTGCTATACCATTAGCTTAGTGGTTTTATGGCTGGATTAGCTGGTCATTTCTCAAAAAAAGAAAAAAGAAAAAATTAACAAACTTAATTGAAAGCAAAACAAGTAGGTTGAACAGAAATGATCAATGAAAGTTTCAACTCCATTGAGAAACTTCGAATAATGTAAGCTTTCAAAACAGGGTTAAAAAAAAAGCAATCCTTGAATTGGAAAAACACACAGAAATTTTACCATGGGCATTAATCAATGCCTATCTGTTTCAATGAACACAGATTCTGAATGTTATATCTATGCTGGAGATAGGAAGAGTACGTCATACAGGAGAGAGAAAAGCTCTATGAGAACCATTGCTGTGTTCCAAGCCTTTCAAATAACCCGAATGCAAGAGAGGAGTAACAACAGCTTCTGGCATGCCAAAAGATGCGGTGCTTGGCTGTAAATCCTTACTGACAGTGGTTTGAGTATCAGATTTATCGCAAACTGCCCCAAGTGCAACATTCAAACCAACTGTTGTACGCTCTGTTATAAAGCTGAAACCAACCGAAGCAAATCAGACTCTAGGTAAGTACTGAGATAGTAGTCCTCATAAATTGATAGACCAAGAAACAAAACTAGAAATAGTGAGAAATGATCATCTATGATAACCTTTCTGATAATTGAAATGTATCAGGAATTTTCTATACGAAAAGGGAATAGAAAAGACAGGTTGTCCCATTTTGCTCTGGTATTACAAGAAAGCAAAAAATACATATTTTCATGAAAATTAATTATTAAAGCCACTCCCATTGGTATGCTATGGGTTTGCTCAGATATGGAGATCAAATTCTAGATTTGTACTAGCACACAAAAAGCTGAGTGACAGAATGCACTCTACCTTGCCTCAAAGTTCATCCCTTCAGAGCCCAGGAGTGAACATATGTTGCAGACAATCCACGGTGGAAGATATGTATCCTTAATTTCAATGCTACAACAGGAACCTGGAGATAAACTTTGTGTGGCTTCACCATCTTTTGTGAAAGACCCTTTAGGAAGAGCAGCAATATGATCAGATCTTTTCATCTCCCTGCAGCTAACCTGCAAAACAAGATAAATACAGAGATACTACAATGTTTCACATCAGCTGGCAAGAAGGAAATCAACAATTGTGGACTGGAGTGAGTTTTCCACAATATGATGCCTATTTTACACTGCAATCAAGGCAACCAAACTGCAAGTTTGTCAAACATGAAACAGAAATTTATGTCCTAGCTATTGTATTAAAGAAGGTAGCTATACATTTTGCATCAGGACCATGGCTGTATATGATAAGGGCACAAACACAGACTGAAATTGAGTAAACAATTAGAAGTTCAAGTAGACGAGCTGAAAAACCATAGGAAGAATAATTTTGGTCTGTGGAAATACAATAGCAACAGCAAAAGAGTCATTTGAGAGTATTTTGAAATTTCATCAGATAAATCTATGATCCATATAAAAATCTTGAATAAAAAGTTCATAGCACCAACCTCCGGTGCAGAAAGAGCAGCATTCTGGAATGGCACAGCAGAGTACAACACAGGAACATCCGAAGCAGTCAAAAAAGTCAAGAAAGATCTGAAACAACCACAATAAAGGAAATTAGAAATATAGTATTCAGTCAATTATTTTTACAATCTAAACTAATGTGCTCACCTATAATTTAGTAAAAAGTCGTATAAAGCATGTACATTCTTATTGTCACTGAATGCCAGCAAAGATTGAGGAGTATTATCAATATCAGACAAAGTACTCGACCGTCGAGTCTGCATAAATTGCAGTGAAATGTAACAATGAGTCATTAAGGAGGGACAACTTCAACATCAATCACATAAATAACTACAGAGAAAATTGTCACTGAATAAGTAAAAAGTGCCAACTATGAAAAGAATAAGCACAAACCTGGCCCACATTATGCTTCTCCATTTCTGATAGCTCAACCAGATCTTCTGTAGTCTCTTGCTCAACTTCGGACCGGCAAAGTGGCATAGAGAAACAAACATCCTAATAAACATTATTCACAACCAAAAGAAAAGCCATCATACATCAGAATCTAACAGCACAAGTAGGTCCATATTCACAATTAGCAACATAGTAATTAACAATCACGATCCTAATTTGAATTGGGAGGTCAAGTGAGTTAGTCAACAGCATCCTCTCCCTTATTAAACTGTATAAGTTACAATATGCTGGAATCCTTAACACATCCTGTGTTATGTGTGTGTGATTAAGATGAGAAGTTTTGTGCTAACAAACATTTGGGAACTAACTGTAGTGCAAGCAGAATAGTCGGTAAAAATTTGGACCCTTTTTTATGTGTGATGTATAGGAAGACAGCTTAAACACTATCAGAAGTTGTAATTGAAACAAAAATCCTGACCTTAATGAGGCTTTCCAATCAAGTGCATTACAAATTAAAATTAGTAAATTTAATGTTTTCTTTTATATTTAATTTTTCAATCTTCTGATAGCAAATAAAGTTTTCATTTATGTTCTATTGGTATAGACAGCGATTCATTAGTGGCCAAGAAGCTCATTATAATTTAGTGACTAGTATGAACTATCTATTCCACATAGAACCTTAAGAACTCCAGATCAGACACTATTTCAGTATACCAACCAGAACACAAAACTTGGAAACTCAAACCATATCCCCAAGGCCAGGCATCATTTTTACAAGTTCAAGACCAAAGAAACATGCTCCAACACAAAAACAGTGCCAACCAGGCTGAAAGATGGAGCTAGTCACACAGACAAACCCAGTACTAAAAAAGGGAAAAATGCAGTCTTTCAGTTAGGCCATAACAAACCTAAAGCACAGGCCCGGTGAGTCTGCTATCTCAATTTTGGAAAGTGAAAAGAGAGCTACTATTCCATCTCCAGTATTCCCTCAGTTTGAGTCAAAAGAAAATAAAACCAAGCCATACTTACAATGATTTCAAGCACAAAACCAGAATCGGGGATTATGACTTATAAAGTAAGCATGCTTTACAACAATAAATTTCACATTGAGATTATCTAATAAGGATCTATCAAGGCGACATCAGTTACATCTTACATGCTCTTTCAGTGATGACCTCAAGCCTCTAGTTGTCTGGGAGATATATGCATAGCATGAGCGTCGGTTTGTCCCCAGGCCATCAGAACCGATGAACATAACCACAAAATATGAAGTACACACTAGAAACATCTCAAAAGCAGCATATCAGTCCATAGATTTATAATCTGACATCAAATTAAGGTAACAGAAACCTTAATAAGATTCCAAAAATAAACTCATGATTTACCATAAAAGATGTTGCAAACTTTATTCCTAAGCATGTAGTAAAGACTACGAAATGAGTCTTCCCACGCCAGCTGTCGTTTCCTTAGGAAATCCATTTCAACTGAATAAAAAAGGGAAGAAGCTTGTTAGAAAACATCAGAAATGAGACAAGAAGGACCCAGTAACCTTGTCCAAAAAAGGTTTCTTTGACAAACCTCCCTCTGTTGGCGATGAGGTGAATACAGATATGAGAGAAGGCGGCAGGGAAGATTGAGGGTAAACCCATGAATGGAAGGCCTTAGAACTTAAGATTTGGGAAGCCAATATAATCCCTGAGCTGCTGCTTTCATCAGCACAACCAGAATGGGATCTGAATTGCGGCAAACCAATGTAGACACTGGACGTCATTGACCTATGAATCCTAAAATTGCAAAACCAAAGCAGTTAACCAAAACAAAGGCCACACATAAGAATTTGAATTGACAGTGTGAACAAACAATGAAAAAGAACCAAGTGAATGCAGGGTGTGCATATCACATAAGTTGATAATCAACAAGTTGTAAAAAAGTTCTTGAAGGTTGTCAATAGGTGTTAGTTCTGCGGTAAATCCATGGACAGTAAATCACTTACACTCAAACAAAGAGGCTAACATATGCACAATCATCTGCCTAATACTATCAAAATAGTGAACAAAAAAGAAGAAATGACAGCTTTACATGTAGCAATATCCTCACCAATTCACAGAGGAAGTGGAAACCAAACGTATAGAAGTTTTCAGGGTAAAATCCAGAGGAGCCTTTTGGCCAGGAACATGAAACTCAGAACGAAAATTGCTTGCATAATTTGATGAAGGATCACCAAATCCCTCCGAAGAACCAGAAGGTAAATCAGGAGCAGGTTTACAGGCAACCAGGCCTCTTAGTGCTTTATCCTATAATGGTAAACGATAGTCAATTATAAACAGCCACATGATTTAGGTATTTAGAACAAAACTGCTAGAAAAAGCATACCATGTCCACGGTAGCTGCGCCGGATGATCTTTCACCACCCAAAGAAAGTTCAGTAACACTACGAAATGTAGTTTGACTACACTTTTCAATAGTTTGACAAGTTTGTACCACATCATCTTTGGAAACTTCAGCAGAAGCAACACAATTACCCAGACTGCAAAGAGAGAAAATATCGGATCAGTGTACACAATATAAAAGACTTCACGTGGTATAAACTAATAAGCCTGCACTAGATGCATACCATGAATGTTCTCTTTTCTTGGCAGCAATATTTGAAAGCACTGAAAGATTCTTCAGATTGCTAGGCTGCTCATGTAAGCTATTTTCCTGCTTGAACAAAAATTGAACTGAGCAATAAATAAAATGATTTTTTGAGCAATAAATAAAGTAATTTTGCATGTATTGACTTTGTTGCATTAATAGCTAAAATTATGCGTGGAAGGTATACAAGAAAATTGGGAAGTTATATCTATATGAAAAAACATAATTACCTTAGCATTTTCTTTTCCAGAAAGCATCCTAAACCTCGATTTTTTGACAGGATAAACTTCATCCATACGGGTGTCAACATATCTTGGACTATGCGATAATTCTGTTTTCTTAAGTCCACTACCCACTCCATTATTATTACTGAGAAATAGCAATAAAGATTTTGGTTACAACCTGAAAACAACAAAAAGGAAGAGAAATGAAATGAAAAAGTTGTGCAAGTCTACCTGGTAGAACCAAGGAAAGGCACTGGAGATTCATCTATAAGCTCTATAAGATTTGTCTGCTTTAACTGCTCTCCCTGTCATGCAACCATGAATTTTGTGAATCAATGAACTTTATCAAACAAAAAACAAATTATTGAAACATGAAATAAACTATACGCTTTTCTCAAAGAACAATTAGTCCAATGTTATTCTGCAAAGCATCTTGGGAGCTAAACTGCAATCCAATGTAGCACATAATGTGTCGGTTTTGCTCATAATCACATATACATAACTGAAAGAACTTACTCTGAGCTCTGATGGTGTCTTCCTTTTGACTGTCAGGCCCACCTTTTGAGAACCTCCACCCATTTGAAGAGAATTAGAATGTAAACTACCAGGAGCAGCAACTTTCGCCATACTATAACCTTTCTGATTTTGACTGAAATGTTTTACCCATCCATTCAGCCACTATAATTAATTGAAGTGTTTGTCCAGTAAGCGAGAAGATTATCACTGATTATTGCCTCTTTTATTCCTCGCAATCAAAAACATAATTATACCTTGCACAGTCATAATTTTAAGTCATTAAAACTAACATTCTCCAAAAGAATATTTGGGTAGAAGCATTTGAACAAATGAACTAGTGCATTTTCCAGAACATAAATGCATTTGAAATTCAAGACGAAAATTGCAATGAAAAGCATTCTCAAGTGATTAAAACTTATAAAATGTACAAGCTTTGTAACACTTCCTTAAGTCTTCACGCCCTTATTCTCCAACTACAGAGTAACCAACTCCCCCGTTTCAAATGGAGACATTATATTAACTAAAATTCTTTGTTCCCCTTGCTATTTCAATTTTTCCATGAATTTGGTGTGACATCAAAAGAGAAGACACAAATTTTAAAATTTTTTTGTATATATCCATAATGCAGCTTCATTGCTACTCAACCGCTAAAAAATTAACGAACTACGAACACTAACTCATTTCCGGAACCCTAATTCAACTAAATACACATAAATAAATAGTAACCATAAAAAAATTCATCATACCCCACTTCACTTTACGATATTCTGAACCAATCGCTAATAAAGCGAACCATCAAACGTAATACACGCACCGTTAGGCTCAAATTATGCAATTAAATCACTCACACCCTTGAGCATTTCAATCCAAAGTATTAGTCGCCAAAATACCCTTGCATTAACTATTTTCCATCAATCGAATTAACAGAATCACATCTCCAATAAATCAAAATTTCTAATTTTCCAATAAATGCAAATGTTAGATATAGTTAATCCTTACCTCTGTGCGTATCCTAATCCGATATAAAAAACCCCCCCAGAGTTTCAAACGATTTGCCCTAAAAATTGAATAAATTAGGGCAAAATCCCGAATAGGAACAGGGAGACGGAGAAGAGAGAAATGGAGAAAGTGCGGTAAGAAGTAGCGGGGGGTTTTGAGTTTTTTGTTTCAAACGAATTCGTTTCCCTCCTCGCGATTGACGCCGTTACTGTTCGTTATTATGACTGATTGACGACCGTTAAGAAGTATGGCTTTGGAAGGCTTATTACGCACTCGCCGCGTAGGCCTGACACGTGTCGAATTCCCAGATGGGAGATCAAGGACAACCATAATCAACAAACGACAAGTCGTTTTGGTACGGAACAAATAGTCGTTCGAGAGTCCAAAAATAAAAGAAAAATATTTCTTCCCAAGAAATTCTTGAACAACTTGTCGTTCTACCCTTTAAAGATTTTATTATAATTATCTAATAAATAATAATAAGTATTTACAATATATAAAAATTAAAAGCCAAATCAATATTTTAAAATAATTAAATTATAAATTTTTATTAAAAAAATAATTTTAATACGATTTCATTAATTCAAATACGAAAAAATACGATTATTAAATAAATAATACAATTAATAATTATATTATATTTTAATTTAAATTTAAAAATATTTAAATTTATTTATAGCATATTAATTTATTTATAATTTGATAAAATTTTTATATTTTAAAAATATTTAAATGTATCTGTCGTATTTTAAAAGTATTCAAAATTGTTAAAAATAAAAATAAATTAATTAGGAATCAGAATGCATGCAAATTCGTAATAATACTTTTGAGGACAGCCCTCGATTTACAAACGTCGTCATTCTCGTCCACGTCGAGAACTTCGTTTCCTCGACATTAATTACATTTGAAACTTATACCAGTCCGAGTAGAAATCAGTACAAAAGCTAGAATACGCAGCCAAGGCCGGTGAAGAAGGATTACACACATTCTCGACGTCATTTTTGGCTTCATTGATAACAGATCGATTATGTTCTTCCATTTCTTTACACGAAGATGGTGGTGATTGTTTTCCGGTAAGCCGTTGGACGAGCCCCATGAATTCTTCAGGTCTAACATGAATAACCTTGGGAGAAACCAGGTAAATAACAACCGGAGAACGGCACCTGCCGCCGCTCACTGGTTTCTTAATCTTTGCAACGCCGGAAGAGAATTTGTTGACCTTCAGAGCCGTGGGTCTCGGACCCTGCAACTTTTTCCCCGTCCGCATTCTATCGTCGGATTGAAACTAAAACTATTAAAACCAGTGTTTGATCAAACTCAGAAATCCCATACGTATTTATACAAATGACGGCAAGGGAGAGAAGACGTGACTGGTGCAGGCTGAGAACGGACAGGAACCTGAACTCAGTCTTCCGTCTGAAACGGTCATTTTTGTAATAGAATATTTGTTCTTTTGCAGTTTGGTTTTGCCGGCAGCCTGCCAAGAACTTGGTCTAACGTAGCAGCTTCGTATCATTGGGTGTTTAAGTTATATATTAAGATAATTTTACAGCGAAGGTTAGTAATATTAATAGGAGTTAAAGGGACCAAATTGTTATAATTGTATAAATTATGAATTAATCATGAAAATATAAAAGCTTAGGGACCCCATTTTCTTATTATTATTTGAATCGGTAATTAACATGTGACATTTTTATAATCCTATTTACTATTTATTATTGATTAATTATTTTTTAGAAAATTCTGGAAATTAATGAACGAATTTCAAAGTCATTTTCATCACAATTAATAACACAATTGGTTTGAATAATTCAATTAAATAAAATAAAAATAAAAAATAATTATTCTTTTTTAAACTAATTAATTATCAATTTTTTTATAAGAATTATTATAAATTTTTAGTACGAAATGAATTAATTTGTTAATTATATTAATTGACATGTTGGAAGTTTTGGTCTAACTAATGATTAATTAATTAATTAAGGATAATGATAATATTCTCATGCTCCCATCCCATGCATGCATTAAACTTTGCCGATAAACACTCGCTTTCGCTGAACATGATCAGGGATGGATTCATGGCGTCTCCATTATCGCTTCTGCAATTCTTGATTTCCGCCCATTGATTTTGATTATTTCTGCGTCGTTTTCACTTATTCTTTTTTGATGATGGAATTGAAACGGGGAAGAGAGACGGGATAATCTACAGCTTATAGTTTATAGATTTTGATGGGGAATACATGTGTCGGCCCAACTCTTAATGGTAGCGGATTCTTGCAATCTGTTACAGCGGCCGTTTGGCGGACGCGTCCTCCGGAAGACAAACTTCCTCCTCCGACTAAAAATGAACAGTCAGACAAATCTGATCCATCCGTAAAGTCAGAAGATTCAAAACATTCCGATACCGGACCGGCGCCAGCGTCAGAGCCAGTGCCAGCGCAGATTCAAAGCACACCTCCTCCACAGGTTAAAATCAGCAACGCTGAACCGCCACTGCCCTCCGAACAACACCACCACCAACAACAACCCTCTAAAGTTTCGGAAGATTCCAAGCACAAGAAACCGGCTCACATGAAACGGGTTTCGAGTGTCGGGTTGCAAATCGAATCGGTATTGGGAAGAAAGACAGGAAATCTGAAGGAAACTTATAGCTTGGGCCGCAAGTTAGGGCAAGGCCAATTCGGGACGACGTTTTTATGCGTGGAGAAAGCAACAGGAAAAGAATTTGCGTGTAAATCGATTGCGAAGAGGAAATTGTCGACGGCAGAAGACGTTCAAGATGTGAGACGAGAGATTCAGATAATGCATCATTTGGAAGGTCATCCGAACGTGATTCGGATCGTTGGTGCTTACGAAGACGCCGTTGCAGTGCACGTTGTGATGGAACTTTGCGCTGGCGGCGAACTGTTTGATAGAATTATTCAGAGAGGACATTATTCGGAGAGAAAAGCGTCCGAGCTGACAAGGATTATAGTTGGTGTTATTGAAGCTTGTCACTCTTTGGGTGTTATGCATAGAGATTTGAAGCCCGAGAATTTTCTCTTCATCAATGAAAAAGAGGAATCGCCACTTAAGACGATTGATTTTGGACTCTCTGTGTTCTTTAGGCCAGGTTGGTGGTCACTTTCTATTTTTGCTAAGGTGCTTTTTAATTTGAAGCACTTGCAGAAAACAAAGCTATCTTCTGAGATTCAAAACCTGATGGCTAATGAATGTCCAGTGACCTATTTCTGTTTTCTTTGTTACTCTGAATGACGCCATTGTTTTCCTGCCATATACTTCTTGATTGACTAGTTTTCAGTGTAGGGATTGTAGACGAAACCTTCTGTTGCTTGGATTAGTACATGCTTGTAGAGTGATTTCAGAAAGCAATTTACACATTGCTTGCCTTCTATATGTGGGTTTCTAGGTTAGATAACAGATTGTAAGTTTGATTAGAAATTTCAGGAATCAATAGTGGGCTAAAGGAAGGGTGAGTTATTATAGCAGCTCTATGTATTTGAGAAGTCCTAGATTTCTTGTCATTCGAAAGCAATTTCCTGAGACGAAGCACTTATTTGTCAGTCCTGATATTTGGAGAAACAGAGAGAATTTATGGACAATCAATCTCTGAAAAAAATGTTGTTCTAGGCCGTATGATATACATTAGAAGCTATATATATCTTGAAGTCCTGGATTTCTCCTCGTTTCGAAGTAATTTCCTCCAGAAAGCACATGTAAATCAGTCCTTAATTTTAAAGAAACGTAGAAATCATGGTCCAGCAATCTTTTGAGTAATGTCTGTGAAGATATTTTAGCTCTTGGTCATTTTCCATGCTGCTCTATGTCAACCAATGTCTGTTAGCTGAGACATTTTTGTGTCTAATTCACTGAAGTCCTCTTATAGTTTTGAAGTTTGATAATCTTCTTCCTTATTTCAGCTAGGTTGAATTTATTCTTTAATCCTTTAAAGCCTCAGGTTAGTCATTGTATATGCACAGCTTATGCTCACTATCTGATTTCTTCTCCAATTCATTCTTATCGGACTGACAAGTAAGCGAATTCATTCTTTCAGGCGAAACGTTCACTGATGTTGTTGGGAGTCCTTATTATGTTGCTCCAGAAGTGTTACGAAAGCATTATGGTCCCGCATGTGATGTTTGGAGTGCCGGGGTGATAATTTATATTCTGCTAAGTGGGGTCCCTCCATTTTGGGATGGTGAGAATTTCATGACTGAAAACTTAGATTTCTGCAGGTTTGTTTATGAATTATGATTCCAGCAATATATCTATTACGTACAATTTCTTGTTTTGCTGTGTTATTTCATGGATCAGAAACGGAGCAAGGAATATTTGAGCAGGTTTTGAAAGGTGATCTCGACTTTATGTCAGAACCATGGCCTAGTATATCCGACAGTGCAAAAGATCTAGTTCGCAAAATGCTTGTAAGGGACCCCAGGAAGCGTTTGACTGCCCATGAAGTTCTTTGTGAGTCCTTTTAATCTGATCTTCGTGGCTAGAAATATTCATTCATGATCATTAAAAAATCAAGAATGAAAATTCAGTGACCTGAATATCTTCCATTTTGAAACACGGCAATGAATTTAACGGTTCTTTCATTCGTTTGCAGGCCACCCTTGGGTGAAGGATGGTGTTGCTCCTGACAGACCTCTTGATTCTGCCGTTATATCTCGGCTGAAACAATTTTCTGCCATGAATAAGCTCAAGAAAATAGCCATCAGAGTGAGTACCTCTTCTTAATCCAGCAGATATATAGGTCTATTTAATTGAAAGAAGCGCCGTGCTTTCAATGCTCCTTTCTCTGGAGTTGTCGTGATAACTTGTTCGGCATTACATTTTCATCCTCTGGGTTATGACTTGCTAATTTGAATTAATAATTTTTTTAATGAAAGATTTGTACGTTGTTTACAGGTCATTGCTGAGAGCCTGTCTCACGAGGAAATTGCAGGACTGAAAGAAATGTTCAAGATGATAGACACGGACGGCAGTGGACATATCACTCTTGAGGAACTGAAGAAAGGTTTAGAAAGAGTCGGTGCAAATCTCCAGGATTCTGAAATTGACGGGTTAATGCAAGCGGCAAGTGTTTCTCTTCGTGATTCCTACCGTCAATTCCATTTCAGTATCCTGAACGTTCCCTTTCTTTCTGCTTATTTCAGGCAGATGTTGACAACAGTGGCACCATAGACTATGGTGAATTCATAGCTGCCATGCTTCATCTAAACAAGATTCAGGGGGAAGATCATTTGTATGCAGCCTTCTCATACTTCGACAAAGATGGCAGTGGTTACATTACACCAGATGAACTCCAACTCGTCTGTCAACAATTTGGCTTTGACGATGCCCATCTAGAAGATGTAATACGCGAAGTAGACCAGGATAACGTAAATACCTAACAAACCGATTGCATATCATTATCCTTAGGTACAAGAAATTGTCTATATTAGTCCTAATACAATCTCCTTTCTTTCCCTTTGTAGGATGGTCGTATCGATTACAGTGAGTTTGTGGATATGATGCAAGGCACTGACTTGGGTAAGAAGGTATTTAAGTAAACTTATGCAGGAAGTCTCAAAATTGTTGATATTTGATCCGGGTATGCCAGAACAACACCATTGAATCTGTATGCTCTAAACGTCGTTTTCTCTTCAAAACTTCGACAGAATTTCACGTGCATGCATACAGTTGTAAAGATCAGCCAAGTTACAGAACAAAGAGTGTTCTGTTCATTTTAGTATTTTCTAGTAGTATTTACCTTCCAGTTTTTTGTTCGGTACATTGAATCAGAGTAGATTATGACTCTGTAATGAAATTCTTGATGTCAATTTAACACCTGTTGTATCGTGTCGTGTCACGTACACACACCCATGTGAAAGTGTACTAACTACAAATACACAAGGGTTTGTGTAGTCAGCTTCTTCAAGCCCAGCTGAAATGCTGTCTATACATATTTACACGCACACACTAGCTTGTAGTATCATGTCGAGTCGTACGTAGTTTGTACCTACCTATTCACCCATGTGAAATTGTAATAGCTACAGGGTTTGTGTTGTCACTTCTGCTTCTTCATGCCTAGCCAGAATTCTCTCTCTCTCTCTCTCTCTCTCTCTACATATATATATATATATATAAGTTCTTGGAACTGTCGGAGTAGAAATGTGCTTCAATAGTACGTGCATTGATGGGTTTTGTTTCTTCCTTAAGAGATTTAGTACAAAAGGGAAAGCTTTGTTGGCACCCTACTTATTGCCATGCATGGTAGGGCAAAGAGAAGGCTAAGAAGTTAATTCCGCGTTTGTATCAGATGTATTGAATGCTAATATTTTGTATCTAAAACATAAAACTTTTTCAATTAATACATAGTCAAAAAGTTGTGAAATAACAAATACAAATAAAGCATTAAGACTTGGCTAAAATACATGTTGTGTAAAACTTTATTATATATATATATATATATATATATATATATTATGTATGTATAGATTTTAAAATATTAACGTAAAATTTAAAATAATTAACATAAAAAATAAAAAATATATATTTTATATCAAATATATTTTAACCAAATTCTCCATCGAGATTCAGTTAAATATTTTTAATAACGAAAAAGATAAAGATGTTAATTTTATTTATTCTCAACGTATTAATATCTTTTCTTCAATTTTGTACTTTTAATTGTAAAAATTTTGTAATTCAAACCATGATTAATAACAAATTCAAGATTGACAAATTTTTTTTTCATTTAAAACATTAAAATGCTAGCAACTAAGTTTATAATTTTACTATAAAATATTTTATCAATCAAATAATAGATAATTAATCATAAAAAAAGATCGAGAATTCTTAATTTTACACAATTATTTATACTAATTTTTTAACTATTAAATTAATACACATTCCGTTGTTAAAATTAAATTTAAAATGTATAATTAATATATATGTGAAATACAATTTCAACCATTCAAATATGATTAAATTAGTAATATATAAATAACATCAAAACTTATCTAAAATTAAAGGCTCTTGATCTTAGCTCATTCATCGAACAAAATCGCATTAATTAGCTCTCTTCCCATGTGCAAACTAATTAAAATACTAGTTTTTTCTCCTTTTAAATAAACGATAAAATAAGTGTGTGTAGATTTTTCTTGATGTATATATCTCTTGGGATGGTTTTTTCAAAGCAATTATAGTATATAACTTCATTAATTATTCTTCATCTTATATTATAATTAATTATAAATTAGAACCAAAGTATGCACATGACACTTGACCTAACATACACCATCCTTTTCATTTACATTTATGCCTTTTTTAACTTTCTAAAAGCACTCATCACACTTCTCTCATCCTTCCTTTTCAATCCTTACAATGAACAAAATTACAATAATAAAAATCAAAATAATAATAATTAAAAAAAAGTCTTAGTCCCTACCATTTACACCCTCATATGTCAACTTCAACATTTGGACCATCTTAATTTTAGGGTTTTTCATTTCCTTTTAGAAGTAAAAAATTTCTACACTATGCATTGAATTGCAAAATTTAGGGTTTTGCTTTTACTTTTCCTTGGTTGATTGATGATATATCTCTTTCTCAAATGGGTACATCCACATCATGCATGGCTAGCAATAACCATGCAAATACTGACACATGAATTTTGTTACTCTTGTGACAAGTCAATGAATTTTTCTACTTGCCAACTCCCCTCTCTATCTCTAAATTATATTAAATTCAATTCAAAATTAAAATAATGACTCTTCATTCACAGCTGTTATTATAATGAGTTAACGATTTATTAAACTCATTCGAGACCGAAATTATGCTGTTATTATAATGAGTTAACGATTTATTAAACTCATTCGAGACTGAAATTATGCCACTCTTAAATCTAGACTATTGAATTGAGCTTTTAAATAAATATATTTTATATTTAAATTTTAAAAGTATTATTAATTTTTATCATATTTTTAAAAAAGTCTAATAAATATTTTAAAATACATAAATTTTATATTTTTTTAAAAAAAAAGGAGATAAACAAATGATTCATATTAAGAAATTTTCTTCCCTGTGAAAATAATTGAAGAATATCCACAAGTACACATGCTAATTTAGTATGTAAATTTTATATTTTAATTAATAGTATATTTATTAATAAATACTATGTATAAAGTTATTATTTTTATTATTGTTTTATTAAAAAATCAATAATTTTAGACATGATATTTTGGACTGATTAAACATTTTTTTTAACAAAAAAACAATTTTATAATTAAATACAAACCACCACCTGCCTGAAAACCTCTTAGCATTATATTTTCAACTCATGACTTGGACTTATGATTATTCAAACAAATGGGATTGAGATTCCACCTTTCGATTTGATTTATATTTCAACTTTTCGTAAATTGACATATATTTTTTTTTAAATTGACTAATAATGTCTAAATCTTTATTTTTTTTTATATTTTTTAAATTATAAATATTTTATTTATTTGATATCAAATAAATCCATAATTCTCATTTAAATAACAAATTATCCTTAAAATTTTGAATCGCATTATAGAAGTATATAACTCAATAAGGTATTATAGACTTATTTAAAATAAATAGGTAAATTATATTTTTATTCATCAATAAGAGACATGGACTTGTTTGATACAATTGAAATAGTTACGTTCTCATTTGAAATATTATAAGAAATCGGATACCCGGATGTCAGTAACCTTTTTTCAAATTTCATTAATAAGATATTCTTCTGCTGTCGAGATCTTGAGATCCACGTGGGAGCAGAAGGAAGAAAAACAGCATGATTGAGGTCACGTGTCCAAGGTTCAGTGGGAGTTGAGTCACGGCCACGAATATGATGCTGAGGTGTTCTGTTTGTGGATTCTAGACTGTACACGCGGTGAGGGAATGAGGGCTAAGTTAAAATGCTAAATCCTGTTGGGGACTGGAGTGGACCCCGCTAGTTGGGTTGTGACCCGCTGACGCTGTCCATCAAAGTCACGTCCTTGTCACGTGGCTTGCCGTCGGTGAGGCGGCACCGCCCCTTCTCAAATTTTATAGGGAGAAACATATTTAATTTTTTAAAAAATCTTTTTTTAATTATTAATTTTTTAACTAGCTCATATTCTGACCTTAATTGACAAAAATACCCTTTCAATATCTTTTATTTTCTTTGTTTTTAGTGCCATTATGCCACCGTTTATTTAAGATGAGGGCAATTACGTGAATTAATAAATTGGATTGAGTAAATATTACTCATGGAGAAAATAACACGCGTCAAGTTGCCGTGGATTTAGAGGGACAGAGAAAATAGAAAGCAACAAGCATGGCTAAAGGAAAGGAGGGACAGACAGCTCCTCCTTATCAAGAACCACCAAGTATGTCCTTTTGGTCGCAGCCTCTCAAATGCCAGGACAAGTTTTAGCCACTCAACTACGGCTCTTATCCCCATTTACCTTTTTGCCCTTCATTTTTCTCGCCCGACTGGAATTTTTTTTAATAAAAATATAGTAAAAACACTACAATTTCAAAGGTCACTTAAGCATGCTGTCTCTCCTTGCCTTAGTAATATGTTCCTCTCAACATAAAATCTTGATCTTAATGTGATCAAGTCAATCATGATATGATCGTGGTGATGATAATGATGATGATGGTGGTGGTGGAAAGAAAGATCAAGATGATAATAAATGGCGCATCAATGGTAGCATTGCATGCATGTGATAATGTTACATAGAAATATTACGGCAAATTTCTATCCAAAAACGAAATGTAAATTTGAACAAACTTCCAAAATTCAAATTCCCTCTTCAGCAGGTAATGTAAGATCAAGCCATTACAATCAGGCGTGTGCTTGCTGGACTCTCTCTGATCTGATATCGTCTAACAAACTCATGGCCGCCGTCCGATTAGGGCTTCTTCATTATTATTAGCCGGCGACGTCAACATCCAAAATAAGGTTAAAAATTCATTAACACTAAAAAGAGAAAAATTCGCTAGGGTTGACACGACTTACGACGACTCACATCCGTTAGAAAATATAATCATGAACTGTCCGAACACGTGTACGGCAAGGATGATTGGATTGGGCGAATGCGATGGATGCCAGATGCATCCAATCTCTCACGTTCTTTAAGTCACGTTATTATCATAGTTATGGGATAATACAAATGGTTTGTGAATTTTCAATAATTGTGGGTGTTTTAGTAATTTCGTAGTCACCTCACCTCATAATTGCATATTTATAAACTGGGTTGCACCAGAAGGGTGGTCACCAGACAGCTTAGAGATTTGATCACCAAGAACGAGTTTTAGTTCTTCAATCTTCAACTACTAGTCACCACAGGTACGGAATATAATTATTCTTACTGTTTATGGAATATTCTTACACTGTTCTATTGATTTTCTCTGCTGCATGAAAATATTTTCTTCTTTCTTTCTCTTCACTGTTTGTTTGCCAAGAAAATCATCGATGAAGTTTTGGGATTTCGTTAAGCAATCACCTCTTTTCCTCTCTCTCGCAATTCTGAATTTGGGTTTACGTTTATGTAATGTTTTAAGAATAACTAAAAGGTAGAAGAGCAATGAAGATTCATTAACGGAATTTGCAGATAAAATATTTCATGTCTCTCGAGAAAAGTCGCACAATTAATCACTTTTTTAATTTTCGTAATTAAATTTACAATATGGAAATTTCCTTAATGAATTTTCTTTGTTCAATCAGTGCGCAATATGGAGAAAACAAGCTCGACCAATTTGGCAAGAACAAAGTCCGACCAAATGCTGGAAACAATAGCGGCAGCATTCAAATCACCGGTGTCGAGCGAGGCAGCCGGCGCGTCAGACAGCGGCGGGACACCCTCGAGAAAGCCTAGCCGGCGGATAATAATGGCAGCGTCGCCGGGACGGAGCGGCACTAGCGGGAAAAACACACACATTAGGAAGTCGAGAAGTGCACAATTGAAGCTAGACTTAGATGAAGTGAGCAGTGGAGCGGCTCTAAGTAGAGCTTCTAGTGCAAGTTTAGGTCTCTCATTTTCCTTCACCGGATTCACCATGCCGCCGGACGAAATCGCCGATTCGAAGCCGTTCAGCGACGAAGACATACGTAAGTAGTTATTATTATTTTATTTTTCATGAATTTATTTAGATGTATGGAGTACGGGAAATTTTGTGTGGTCCTTTATGGTTTGCATGTGAATTAGGTCTTCTTTCTCATTAAAGCCATGCATGTGGCTGAGTAAATTTGTCACATACGAGGTTACAATATTTTTGTCAAAAACACAGGAAGAAAGTAGATGGGATATGGGAAACCAACCCTTGACCAGGTTACTCCTCAACCAAAAGCTACAACTTTTGTAAAAAGCACTTGTATATATATGATAATGAAAGTGCTTCTAAAAAAGCACTTTTAAAACGGATTTGCATATATTGTAATTATACTAGTTTTAAAAATATATATAACAATTACTATATTTAATCACCACTAAATTTACAAATATTTAGTGATTTATAAACACTTAATTTTTTAAAAAATAATTAAACTAATTGAAATCACTTTTTTTTATCCTAAATTTTAGTGATTTTTGGGGACAGATGGATGTGGGGAAATTCTTGTGATTGTGTGCCATCTGAGTAGAAGCCAATAATAAAAGAAAGAGAGTTGGTAAGGAAGTGATGATCAATGATCATACCTACAAATCATGAAATGATTGATGTTAAGAGAGAAAAAGCAATGGAAAGTTAGGCAAAAGATTTAAGGATCAACTAGGATTTCATATAATCCACTCATAATACATAACAAAAATTGCCAACCTTCCACTTCCAAAACACATCCAAAATAACAAACATTTTAAATTATAAATTAGATTTCATTTTGAAATATATTTGACAATATAACCCAAAATTTACTTACAATTTAACCCTAATATTTTAGAACGTTTATGTTCTATTTAAAGATTTTTTTCATTAAACCTAAAAATTGTTGTAATTTCAATCAAATCTCTCTCTCTCTCTCTCAAGTACAAACAATAACAAAGAATAGGTTAGATTTTTCTTAGTGCAAACACTGCTTAAATTATTCAGCAATAAAATAGTCAAAAAATAGCAAGTGTTTGTCCCACCATCCTTCTATATTTTTTGAACTACTAACATTATAATGAACCATTTGTAAGAAAATGGCTACCGAATTTTTGTATTATATTTTAAAATAATTGTATGAGTTAGAATGATAAATATGAACCCAATAAGGATAGATATAGGCCCTCTAATTATTCATAGCTTATTCTATAATATATTATGTTATAAAATATCACCGCACAAACCGGTCGAATAATGTTATTTAAAAAAATTAATAGACACAAAATAATTTTTATTATAAAATATTAAATATTTTTTAAGAGTTATTCAATTCTTGTTTTAACATCTTTTCGAAATTTTTATAATAATTTTTAAAATTTTTCATTATATTTATCAAATATCATTCATGGATGAAAAATTATTAAAAGTGATAATATACTTTTACCATATTATTTTCAGACAAGTTTTAAACCCAATTAGAAAGGCATCTACCATGTTTAATTTTGATAATCACATCACATTAACTCCCAAAAAGTAGAAGACATCACATCCACAAAATGTCATGACAAGTGAAAATAATTAGTCATAGGAGGGCCCCAAAATGTTGGTGAAATTTCATTCCAAGCAGCAAACGTTAGGAGATTAGGGGCCCAAAGCCTAGGAAATTTGATTGAGTTGTTGCCTAATTTGAGCCAATAATTCAGTTTAATTCCCCGTATTTCTCGCTCAATTTCACCTTTATGTCACACTCAAATCGATCCTTACCACTAGTGAGCGAATTAGGGCAATAGTATCTGGTCTTTGATTTTCATATTTTCTTATGCAAAAATATACTTAATTTGTTTATACCATATAGATCCACAACTCTTAAAGAAATGACTAAGAAAACCCTTTACTGTCAACTAATGCGCTCTTACATTTACATTCTCATGCTCAAAATTCAATAGTATATATTAATTTAGTCATTTCAACAGAATTTAGGGACTAATTTGTTACAAATGTATAACTTATGATTCTTAATTGAAAGACATAAAAAAAATAGAGACCCAGTCTTTGTTATTCCCTAAACTATGAAAATTAGAGATCCAGCTTATTTAATAGTATTAGAAATTTTTTAAGTCCCATTTTCTAAGGATGAGCAGTATTATTAGTTAATGATTTATAGAAACTAATACGAAGGAAGAACAATTAAGGCCAAGATGAAATGGAGGAAATTTTACAAAGCATTATGCAAATGTGTTGCAGCTGAGGATATTGAAGCTGGTGCAAGAGATAAGCAAAAGTTTCAGACAGAACCCACTTTGCCAATTTATCTAAAGGTAAGTTTTTGCCTTGTTTGCAGATTTTCTTTGAAAGTTGTTTGATTTCAACTGCATGGTCCGACGTCGAAAAACTGCATTTGCAAATGGCAAAAGCATTGATTTTTCTTTTTATATTATCTATTTGGACAGGCAAAGGCTGGAGAAATTTATCTAGCGATCTCAATTTTGCAGTCCATAGAATATGGCTAGCATGATCTCAGGTTCAGTCTAGTGCAGACAAAAGTTTCATATTACATGATATTTTCTATGTACAAGACTCTTCCCTTCTTTCCCAGAAAACAAAAACAGATATTCAAAGAAATGCTGCCATAAATTTAAGTAAAAATGGTGTTTCAGTGTTAGTTTTTGAGTCTACAGTCATTTCCATTAGTTTCTGAGTCTTGATAAAACAAAGCACAACTTTGCTTATGGAAAGAAGGATACGAAAGATTCTTCTTGTCTTAAAACACCTACGGTAGTTTTTGACTCTTGTTGGAAATATGTTTCTGTTTCACTCAGTTGAGGGTTCATTTCTTAATATATGCAGTTTACGGAGGTGACATACAAGGTGATTATCAAAGGACTGACTACTACTGTGGAGAAGGATATACTGAATGGGATAGCCGGCTCGGTGAATCCGGGGGAGGTTTTGGCCCTTATGGGACCGTCGGGAAGCGGAAAAACGACTCTCCTGAATCTGCTTGGTGGCAGGCTGATGCAGGCTACCGTCGGCGGTTCGATTACTTACAATGATCAACCATATTCTAAGTTCCTAAAAAGCAAGTAAGTATCTTCTATAATTTGGTAATGACTATAGTATTTTCCAACATGATCAACAACGTATGCAGAAATGTTAAACATGGTACAGAAATCAACATCAGAATATCATGAAATATATGGCAGGATAGGATTTGTGACTCAAGATGATGTCCTGTTTCCTCACCTAACTGTGAAAGAAACATTGGGATATGCAGCTCTTCTTCGACTGCCAAAGACATTGACGAAAGACCAGAAGGAAAAACGAGCCATAGACGTTATCTATGAACTAGGTCTGGAGAGGTAAATTTTGTTTCCACTTACTAATATTTCAATCCTGGAATAACTGGTAATCAACGTAGCTGTTAATGGAAGTAAACAGCACACACTGCATAAAACAGGTATGGTTTCCAACTAAAGAAAGCATAACATTGTTTTTTCTTCTTTTGCAACAACTCGTGAAAGAATATTAATCTCTACAGGTGTCAAGACACCATGATTGGCGGCTCCTTTGTCCGAGGAGTGTCGGGTGGCGAGAGAAAGAGGGTTTGTATAGGCAATGAGATCATAATCAACCCTTCCCTTCTGTTTCTTGATGAACCAACCTCTGGCTTAGATTCTACGACTGCCTTGAAGATTGTTAAGATGTTACAAGACATTGCCGAGGTTTGAATCCCTATCCATATTTTCTTTCTCTACTTACCTTTGGTATCATTAAAAGATTTTTCCAGCCATATTATCGAAAGGAGATTCCCTATGACTGAAGAAACTAAGCATATTTTGACATAAAATTTAAGATTATATTCACAAAAGAGGGAAAGGAAGGAAAAAAAAATAGTAAAGTTTGCTCAATTTCAGGCCGGGAAAACTGTGGTGACGACCATCCACCAGCCATCAAGCAGGCTCTTTCACAAATTCGACAAGTTGATCCTTCTTGGAAAAGGAAGTTTGCTCTATTTTGGAAAAGCATCAGAAGCAATGGTCTATTTTTCATCGATAGGATGTTCTCCTCTGATTGCCATGAACCCGGCGGAGTTCTTGCTAGACCTTGCAAACGGGAACCTCAATGATGTTTCTGTACCATCAGAACTACAGGATAGAGTGCAAATGGTGAATTCAGAAAAAGAAACAACAAACGGGAAGCCATCTCCAAATGTTGTTCAGGAGGTAAAGTCTGCAGATCCTTATCATGCGCAGTTAAGATACAAATTTTTGTCATCTAACATCTAAATATAAAAGCAGTATCTTGTGGAAGCCTACGAGACAAGAGTTGCAGAACAACAGAAGAAGAAACTTATGGATCCTCTTCCCCTAGATGAAGAAATAAAGTTAAAAGTGTCTTCCCCAAAACGACAATGGGGGGACAGGCTGGTGGGAACAATATTCCATATTGTTCCGGAGAGGAATTAAAGAGCGACGACATGACTATTTTAGTTGGTTGAGGACCACTCAAGTTCTTTCTACAGCAGTCATCTTGGGATTACTCTGGTGGCAGTCAGACAGTAAGAGCACCAAAGGTCTGCAAGATCAGGTAAGTCTTTGTTTTGTTGAATTATATAAGATCGATTCAATAGTCTTAAAGGTACACATTTTTTTTACCTAATAAACAAAACTTGTGTTTATAGACCATTGATTCCAAACTAAATTATCACAAACTAATAACATTTATGCGTGTAAGGGATTCTCCTGGGATTCTTTTTGTTTCTCTATCTCTGATCATCTTTCCAAATAAAGCAGTTAACTATTAGCCCCTAAACAGTGTTCAGAAGGTTCAACAGATAGTAGAGGGTGAAAAGGAGCAAACAGAAGGAACTAAATGACACAGGCTACTCGTACATAGCCAGCTGTAAACAAAAATCTAGTTCGAAAGATGCAAATGTTAATGTGCACAATTATCTTAAGATAAACCTAGCTAGAAACTAACCTACCTTCATTGCAGGCGGGGTTGCTTTTCTTCATCGCTGTCTTCTGGTCATTCTTTCCCATCTTCACTGCAATCTTCACATTTCCACAAGAAAGGGCCATGCTGAGTAAGGAAAGAGCAGCTGACATGTATAGACTAAGTGCATATTTTCTCGCCAGAACTACAAGCGACCTTCCACTTGACCTGTTTCTGCCAGTACTTTTCCTTCTTCTTGTCTACTTCATGGCAGGCTTGAGAATGAGCGCTGAGGCATTTTTCCTAAGCATGCTAACAGTTTTTCTCAGTATTGTCGCAGCTCAGGTGTGTCTCTTTATAACTGCTCATAAGAAGAACCATAAACTCAATAACTTGATAATGTTTTCCACTAAGTCTGGCTGCTGCAACAGGGACTTGGACTAGCTATCGGTGCTACATTAATGGACTTAAAAAAGGCTACCACTTTGGCTTCGGTAACAATAATGACCTTCATGCTTGCTGGTGGTTACTTCGTCAAGGTAAGCATGCAGAATTTCCCTGAAATTAGATTTCACACGAACACTCGGCAGATTCATCATGAATGTAGAATCCAAGAGTAAAGTTTATTTCAGTAAAAATACTTCACAACAAAGTAACTAGGGCTTTCAATGTTGCAGAAAGTTCCAATTTTCATATCATGGATCCGCTACTTGTCTTTCAACTATCATACTTACAAGTTGCTTCTCAAGATTCAGTATGAAGACATTTCACCCACAGTCAACGGAATGAGAACGAACTGCGGTTTAACAGAAGTCTGTGCCTTGGTAGTGATGGTTTTTGGCTACCGCTTCCTGGCATACCTTTCCCTGAGGAGGATGAAACTCCACCCCGGAGCTTAGAGAATTACAATTTTTCAAGGAACGAAAAGCTGGGCGCAACGCTTCCACATTTTGCATCAACAAGCAGGCATGAGTTCCAGAGTTCAAAACTGAAATTAGCAATAACAACACATCCAGATGTTTTTTTTTGTTTTTGTTTTTGTTTTTGTTATCCACTTGTATGAATTTCTCAGTACATCACATTTATATTTTATTTTAAAATATTTTTACTAAAATAATTATTTTTTAAACAATTTTACTTCTTAATTACTTTTTATTTTAACTACTTTTTGCATTTATAGAAGAAGCATATTGTCAATATATTCACTTACAAACAAGTTACAATTAATAATATCAGTCCAAATATTTTGGTATTTTATTGATAAAATTAATTCAACAAAGTGAGTTTTTATATTTTATAAATTTTTAATTTTTAATTAATTTTAATATAAATGTAATCATAAAATTTGTTGTGATTAATATTTTAAAATTAAATTTAAGTTATATGTATGATATTAATTTCTTAATTTTTGTTGGTCAAAATTATGAATAAACTCCGACAAATTTGGTTAGAATAGAACATTCGAATTTCAAAACTAGAAAAATGTAAATTTTAACATGAGGACACTCAATTTGGGTTTTTTATTATTATTAATTTGAAGTTAAATTTTAGTTTTTGAATTTATATTTAAAATTAATTTTAGAATTTTTTAAAATAAATTTGTATTTAAATTAAATTTATTTATTTTAATTTAAAATATTTTTGAATTCATATATTTTAAATTAAATTTATATTTTTGTATAATTTATTTATCATATGAATTTGATTCATTTGAATTGAGAATTTAATTTTTCTTGTGAGTTTGTTTAATTTATTTTTATTTAAAATATTTTTGATGTATTTTAAGTATATAACTAAAATCATATTAGTTCATGTTCCATATGAAAGATTATAAGTTACATTATCAGACAATTTAAAAAATATCATGATGAAAAAATTAAACTTTTTCCATCCCAAAAACATAAAAATCATGAATTGTTAATAATATTGTATGACTTCATTGAAATTGATTCAATAGAGTTCGTTATTAAAAAGAAAACAAATTTCATGGACAGTGAATATAAAGTCCATTATATATATATATATATATATATATATATATATATGAATATCAGTAACAATTATTGTATATTTATTTTTATAACTAACATTATTGTAATAATGACTAGACATTTCACTCCTCTCTATAGAGCCAATAGTTATTGATGATCATAGGTGTCATGCACTCTTCTTTTGTAGACTATCAATCCAAAAGTTTATAAACAACCATTTAATTTTTTTTTAGAAAGTAATCAATTTAATTATATTTAAAATTGTTTAATAGACAGGATACATTTTATAGAGCCTTCACCAATACATCATGAGAATGTTAAAAATATAAATAAATATATATTGTTGTTCCAACTCATTTTACAAATTTAGGGATGAAATCGTTCTTAATCTTCATGCTAAATGAGACGGAACCATTCTATGAAAAATTTTGTGAACTCTACTCATAATTTTTTTCGCATGGAGAAAGGAAAATTTTCACGTATGAACCGCAATTTTTAAATACATTATCATTATTATTGTCAACTCATTTTGGCAAAAAAAAATTAGTGGAATAAGAATAAACAAACAAAGATAGATAATATTATAAGAATTAACATTATTTATTGATAATATATTTTTTATTTTCACTTTCTAATTGTATCAATTTGCTTATACATTACATCACTATGTAGAATCTTTAATTACATAAATCACACGGTGTATCAATAATTTTATTTTATTTTTTACTTGTGTAACTTAATTTTTTTAAAAAATATATAATTTTTAATATAAATTACTTACTATCGTGATGATTTTTAAATTAAAATGGTTATAAAAAAAAAGTAACGAAGTAGATATTATTAAATATTTTTTAAAATTATTTTTTAAAAAAAATAATGAAGGGACACATACTGGAGGAAGAATGTGCTTATTTTATCCTTCCATTATATTTATAAAAAAAAACAAATATTGTTTACAGTTAACAAAAAACAAAATCATACACATCCAAGATACGGGGTCCCACAATCCGGTGCATGGGCCCTACATGCCAAGTGATGGCTGTTCGCCATTACTACACCTGTCAAATTCACATATCTCTTCTTGGTTACTAACATAGTTGTCCCTGATCTACTACTTATTTACAAATATGTGTATATGACTTTACCATTAAGCCAAACAGGTCTCCTCCACTCTCCTATCAAAATGACTTAAATAACCATTTTCAATGTTAAGTTGGACAAAAACATGGCCAAGAAGTTATACTCAAGGGTAATTTAGTTATTTTAAAAGAAACTGGGATTCGGTGGATATTGAGATAAATATAAAATCATACATATATTTGTAAACATGGGACAATTGCAGCCTCCGATGTAATTATCCCTATCTCACAGTAAACTTGGCTTTCCCTTCACAAAAGACGCGCCAACGAATTTGGATCCAATTCTCTCCTCGTCAGCATCAGCATCAGCATCACACGATCCTTCTTTCCCGTACACCACGAATCGACTCTCTTACTGGCTCTCAGTTTTCGTTTGTTATCGTTTTCAGTACAATTTCTTCAGACTCATTTTTCATTTCTGATTTTATTAATGATTGTACAATTCTTCGATTGATTGACGGTTTTGAAGTTTTATATCCTGAGAAATTGTTTGTCATGTAAAATCGCTGGTGATTCTTCGAAGTCAAATCGATTGAATCAGGTACTTGCTCATTGTTCGTTCGTTTTACAAGTTCTTGATGGGTTTATTTCGCTAAATTTGTGTGTATAAATGAATTGGATTCGTTTTTCGTGTATGCGCTGTTATTGTGTTCATATTTGAGCTTTTTAATTTGTATAATTTCGCTGGGAGTGTTTATGGATCCACAGAAAGAATTTGTGGATAAATAAAAAGGTGCTTATGTTTTCATTCTACGTTGTTTGGCTGAAGTGGATAAATCTGCTGTTTGAAATGAGAAAGAAAACTACTTCAAGTGTTTTGGGAGAAGTTCTTGACAGAAAATTCCGTAAAACGGTTTTAATGTTTTCACAGAGTGTGTTTAATTGGAAGTTCGTTTACAAAAGCTGTGCCAAACAAAGCCTAATGTATGCTTGTAGCTGTTGTGTTTCTCTTAATTTTGAAAGCACAGCTTAGGTTTGATTGCAGGAATAAAGGAGATAATAAACCATGGATCGACTAAGTGCTCCTGCACGTCTCATGATAGTTTCAGACCTTGATCATACAATGGTACGTTTTATACTCTGGTTGCTCTTAACTATTGTCATATCAAGCACATGCTACAGTGAGTTGCATTTGACAATTTGCTTCTTTTGCAGGTTGATCATCATGATCCTGAGAACCTCTCACTGCTTAGGTTTAATGCATTATGGGAAGCTCATTATCGCCATAATTCCCTTCTAGTTTTCTCAACTGGAAGGTCTCCTACACTGTACACGCAGTTGAGGAAAGAGAAACCCATGTTAACTCCAGATATAACCATAATGTCCGTGGGAACTGAGATAACATATGGTGATGCAATGGTACCAGATAATGGTTGGGTTGAAATTCTTAATCAGAAATGGGATAGGAATATAGTGATAGAGAAAGCAAGCAAGTTTCCTGAACTCACTCTTCAGGTATTAGTTGATTGAAAATGATGTTTGGTTTAGTATATGCTACACTTCGTTTGGTGTGTCAAAATTTTCCTTATAAAGGTTGCGAACTAAATTATGAGATTCTTCAATCAAAAATTACATTTTTTTTTGGGTAATTGGAGTATGTTAGTAATTCAAATCTATGGGGTTATGCAGTCTGAGACAGAGCAACGAGCTCATAAGGTCAGCTTTTATGTTGATAAGGATAAGGCTCGGACAGTGACAAAAACACTCTCAGAGATTTTGAAGAATCATGGGGTAAGATTTAAGCATTGGCTTGTAATGATGTCCAATCAAATAATGTAGTGGTTGCCCCTGTACAAGTATAATTTTTTCCAGTTTTAATTAGTTTTGTCCATAAAGTTATAAAATATTACTTTTATCATAATTAAGCTAAAACTTGAGTGCTTGTCTGCCAGTTGGATGTTAAAATAATCTACAGTGGAGGAATGGACTTAGATATATTACCACAAGGTGCTGGGAAAGGACAAGCTCTTGCATATTTACTGGGGAAGTTTAAGACCGAGCAAAAACTACCAACCAACACTCTTGTGTGTGGTGATTCTGGAAATGATGCTGAACTATTCAGCATTCCTGAAGTCTATGGAGTCATGGTGTGTGTCTCAGCTAGTACTTCATTATAATTTAACCTCATTACAACCAATATTTGGGAATTTGGGGTTGTACTTATTGCTTTTTATGATTAAACATTGTTTTTCCTCTATGCAGGTAAGCAATGCCCAAGAAGAATTGTTGCAGTGGCATTCTGAAAATGCCAAAAATAACCCCAATATAATCCATGCATCTGAGAGATGTGCAGCTGGGATCTTACAGGCCATTGGTCATTTTAATCTAGGGCCAAGTACTTCCCCAAGAGATGTTAAAGATGAATCAGAGAGTGACCACCAAAATATCTATGTTGAGCATGAACTAGTGAAAATGTACTTGTTTTATGAGAGATGGAGGCGTGCAGAGATTGAGAATTCTGAGATCTATCTTGCATGTCTGAAAGCTGCTGGTGTAAGTTAATAGTCTCTTTTCTCTCATTTTCATTCTTTTAGGATGTTATGTTTTTCTGGAATGGAAAATTCTGCATTTATTTCTTGCAAGCTTTAAGAATGTGCTTTTGAAGATCCCAAATCTGCTTTGTTGTGATTAGTTACCCATCTCTCTCTCTCTTCCAGGATCCATCAACTGTTTGTGTGTCTCCACAAGGTGTTGAGCTTTCTGTTGCAGCAATTGTAAGTGAATTCAAAAGGTGCTATGGAGACAAACAGGGAAAACCATTTCGGGTCTGGGTGGATCGTGTATTATCCACTGAGATTGCTCCCGGTGCGTGGCTAGTAAAGTTTTACAAATGGGAATCATCTGGTGACTCTCTCTCTCTCTCTCTCTCTCTCTCTCTGTGCCCGCGTGCTCGCGCTCGTGCTTGCACAGACACTTATCCATACGCATACATATACAAAATTGGATGGCCTTTCTCTTGGTTTGTTTGTACACCTCTTTTTCCCTATTCTCCTCCTTGTTTACTCTCTCAGGTCTTATCGTCCCACTATACCTACTAGTTTACAGTTCAGTGAGGATTTACAAACCGGGCCATATTTTGAACCATCCACCTTACTTAAGCCTTAGGTCAAAGAGATGGTTTGAACTCTACTGATGTTTGTATCCAGGCTAGAACAGTAGTCACATACTTTTTCGTGTTGCAGTGAAAGAATTGTTAAAACTTTTTGAATCCTGGAATTGTTTGTAATTTGATTGGTTGTCATCAAAGTTCATTGACAATTAATCAACAAAGCACGTGACCCATGTGTCATGGTAATTCAACAAAGCACCTATCTCAATCTGTGGTTACAATCTGTTATTGTTCTCAGCTTGTCCGTTAAAAAATCAACTTTTATCTTAGCTTTCATGCATTTACTAAGTTATTATTTGCTACTTAATATGGTGTTTTAGTCATTTATCACACAACAGCATATAAGGGTTTGTCCCTTCCTATCTTTCAATAATCATCCACTTGGCCAATAAGTAAATCAATAGGTATCCTTGGACAAGGATGTACACTTTGGCTAAAGACGATACAATTCTCATCCCATGATTCTAAACTTTCCTTTATTGTGCAACGACCCCAACTTATAACTCTAATTGACATACATTGGGTGATTAATCAGTTGTTAAACTGCTTGTAGGGAATAGACTGGGTGATTAATCAGTTGTTAAAACTGCTTGTAGGGAACAGACTGCCTGCAATTATCAATTTGTATCATACATGCTACGCTATCTAGTATTAGACACCATAGCTAAACAAGCATACAGCCATAGCAATAACTTGTCACCAAAGTGCTTCATTTTTGTACCTTCTGCAAGTGTATATATTAATGTTTAAAATGTTGAGCTATATCATTAGATATCCATTTTCCCTTACCATTGAATATGTGACTGATACTTGTAAAAGGAGTAGGATTCTTTGGACTACTGCATAACAATGTGATTTCTGCAGTTCTACTTTGACTCTGCTAACTTTGTAGGTGAGGAGAGGCTATGTTCAGTTAACTCAGCTATCATAAAAATAAAGGTAACATGACTGTAATTCATTGTTGTTGTGAAGTTCTGATTAACACTCACTGAGACGATTTATTTCCGGGATTCAGGATGGTCATGATTTGACTTATATGCATGTGCAAGAGACATGGTTGGAAGGATTGGGTGCAAATGATGGTCGAATTTGGCTCTGAAGTTCTGCGGTAATGAACAAGCATTATTATTATTATTATTATGATAGAATAAATGTACCACATGATGGTTAATTTTATAGTTTCTCATGCAGTCCTAATTCATTTATAGTCATCGACCATGGAAATGGTTTACTGAACGATGAATTGATAGTTGTAGAAATCTTCCTTGAATTTTTCCAGAATATGGTACATGAATGGCAACAAATTGATCATATCAGAGCCATCTCTGGAATCAGAACCCGACACTGGTGGTGTTTTTCTATAAGATGCAAATCATTATATTTTTATCTGGCCTTTTACCTAGTATTTACAAACTGCTATGATATGAATGTTCAAATAATGAATAGTATGCGGATTTCGAAACGAAAGAACTTCCTTTCTATTAAAATTTAAAAAAAAGAAAAAAATCAAGTATTTCAAAAAAAAATTTTCGCGGGCTCCCCAGTCCCAGAGCATAATCCAGGAATATTTTAGAGAATTTTCTAAAAAAAATATGTGTATTTATTTATTTATCGAAAAATTTAAAACAATTACAGTACAATTTAAAATAAATAATATAAAAATAAAAGTTAAAATCAATTAAATAAAATTTGAAATACAATACATAAAAAAAATACAAAATTTAAAATGATTAATATAAAAATAAAATATATTTGATATTTCAGATATCACAATCAAATTTAGTATTTAGAAATGAAATTTTTAAAAAAATGGTTGAAAATATGAAATAATTATTTTTGTTGTTTTTAATAGAATTGTATTTTAATAGAATATGAAACCATAACTGTCATGATATAGATTCAAAATATAAGAAAAAAATAAAAGGGCCCAACCGGGTTCGAACCGGTGACCTCTTGATCTGCAGTCAAATGCTCTACCACTGAGCTATGGACCCGCTGTGTTACCCAAAACAAAAGTCGTTATTATTGTCATTATAATTTTCTAATCAGTAGGCATATAATAAAATTTATAAATCTATTTATTATATTTAACTGACTTCAAATTATAATAAATAGGAAAGTGTTCCATTCTTCTTTTTTTTTATCGAATTAGGAATATAATTTGTCTCAATAAATAAATAAAATAAATCAATAATCTATATATATAAATAAAATAAAATTCTTTTATTATCAAAATAAATTAAAATTTTTATTCACAAACAACACATTAACATTATTTATGTGAATATAAAAAATTCAAGTTATATGCATTAATTTAATTTATATTTAACTTAATTTGTTCTTAATAAAGAATTTCATTGATTTAATTGTTAAATAATTTAATATTATATAATTAAAATAAATTAAATTCAATCCAATTTAATAATAATAATAATTACAATAATGTTGCCTTGGAAACGAAGGGATTTAGTAACGACACCAAATGATGCAATACTCACGTGGCCATGCAAGATCCCGCACATCTGACACGTGTGAAAACTTCAAAAAATCAAACCTCCCAACCTCCCGACCGACACTCTTTCCAGACGTTCCCGCAATATTTATATTTAAAATTATATAATATAATTGAAACTCTGGCGTGTATTAAAATATTGATGACATCCCTTGAAATAATGATGATTTGGATTGAAATTCATTTGATATTTGTAAAATTCAAAGTAAGTAGGTATTGTTGTTGTTTTAAATTTTTTAAAAATTTGTTTTTGTTTTTAGTGTAGTATTTTATTGTGGATTAAAATTAATTCGATTAATTGTTTCAAAAATCCTCCTTCATTGATCGTATTACTAATTTTTAAACATCTTTTATATACTATTAATACTGTCATGTTATAATGTGTATGTATTTCTACTATAAGATTTTATTTTGACGATTTCTTATTATTATCTTAATTTACATGATATAAATTATTTGATTTGAGAATTCAAATTATCGCTTGTTTTAATTTTATT
This sequence comes from Xylocarpus granatum, assembly GCA_019650275.1. Lineage (NCBI taxonomy): Eukaryota > Viridiplantae > Streptophyta > Magnoliopsida > Sapindales > Meliaceae > Xylocarpus > Xylocarpus granatum. The sequence goes on along the minus strand of BNST01003190.1, from coordinate 10,629 downwards.
TTTTTTAAAAAAATTTATTCACTAATCATAGATTTCATTTTTGCTCAATGATAAAATGTGGGGATAATACGTCATATTTTTCATTCAAAGTTTATAAAATTTCCCACTTCTAAAACAAAAATAAAATAAATTAAAACTTAAAATAATAATATAAAATATTTTACTTTATTTTTACGATGTATTACCGTAACAATTGAGTGATATTTTATTTTTTATTGTAGATGTTGAGAAAAATATTGGACATATTCATTCATTTGATTTTACGCAGATGTGTGTTATTTGAAAAATAACCTTAATTTGATCATGTGGGTATTGATTAATTATTAAAATTTTTAAATAATTTAATATAAATTTAAAATTTTAAATTATTAATGTTTTAAATTTTTATCTTTTAAATATCAATGCACAAATTTATTTTTTATAATAATAGAATTTATTAACGATGATGTGGTCGATTCTTTTTTATTCTTTCTCGAATTGGATGCTTGCAAGATAAATACAAATAAAAAAATTATAATTTTTTGGTATTTAAATTAATTTATGGATTAATTTTTTTGATATTTTGCAAATTAAAAAATTTTTAAAATGAAAAGAGTTTTTAGAGGATTTTCTTTTGGAAGGTGGTCCTGAACGCTTTTTTACCACATAATATTATGAACAATCTTTGGCCCCTTCCCGACCATTTAGACAATTATTCATATCCACATGCTCCTTGCCCCGTTGAGCATAGCCAACTCTAGAAGGGGTACAAGAAGACAAGGATCAATTATAGAGGAGAAAATAAGACAAAAATACTACAAACTTGTACTGTAATTTGGACCCTATATATATAAATGGCATCCGTTCCTCAAAGCATACTACAAACTACTTCCTCTGGGCCTCTGTAGTTCACACCCTTGGGAGAATCTTCAAATGGATTTCTCAACAACCTGTGAGAAAATAGCCTCTCCGGAAACCCTTGAAGCCAACAAAGAAATAATTTCAAGCCTTCCGACGGAAAAAGGCTGGAGAAATTTCCAGCATCTTTGTTTCTACCAAAACTTTTGGAGCTTTCCTTCTTTGCTGGAAAGAGTTATGTTTATGCAACAAAACTTCCAGGCTCAACCCACTGATATTTTCGTATGCAGTGTTCCTAAATCTGGGTCGACATGGCTTAAGTCTCTCACATTTACCATTGTCACTAGACACCGTTATGATATTGATTCAACTACCCCGTTGCTATCAAAATTGTCACACCGTTGCTTTCCAATGTTAGAGACGAGTTCCTTCATGAATCCGATAAGACAATCTGATCTCCCACTCTTTGGCACGCACATTCCCTATCCTAACTTGCCGAAATCTATAACTCAATCGGCTTGTAAAATTGTGTACATTTGCAGAGATCCGAAGGATGCATTTGTTTCTCTGTGGCACTTCGAACGCAAGCGACAACCCAAAAATCAGGAGCCGATTTCCTTAGAGGAAGCCTTTGAGTTGTTTTGCAGAGGGGTTTCTGGCTTTGGACCCTACTGGGATCATGTTTTAGGGTTTCGGAAAGCAAGCCTGCAATTTCCTGAAAAGGTTCTGTTCTTAAAATACGAAGATTTGCTAAGTGATACCGTATTTTACGTGAAAAGACTTGCAGAGTTTGTGGGTTGCCCTTTTTCCATAGAGGAAGAAAGGGGTGGGATTGTGCAAAAAATAATTGATTTCTGTAGTTTTGAGAATTTAAGCAATTTGGAGGCTAATAAAACTGGAAATTTTTTCTCATCTGCCACTGGCCGAACGTTCGAAAATAATATATTCTTCCGAAGGGGGAAGGTCGGAGATTGGAAAAATCATTTGACATCGGAGATGGCAGATCGTCTGGACAAGATAACAGAAGACAAGCTCGGTGGATCTCCAATTTGATATCGTCATCCTTCATTCAAGGAAGCAGCTCTGGACAAGTAACTGAAAGTTTGCAATTCTTGCAGTTTAATTTAGTCTTGTATTGTATTAAAAAACATAATCAACTCAAAATGATTAATGTTATATAAAATGTGGGTCGGGTGGGACAAATATTGATATTACTATGTTATAATATGTATAATTTTTATTTGGAGGTTCATTTTTGTGACGATTATCTTATTGTACTTAAATTTTTACTTATCTTAAATTTACACGATTATAAATGTATATAACTTAAAAAATTTAAATTATTACTTGTTAAATTTTATTAATAATAATTTTAATTTAAAATCTCAAAACATGACTACAAATTGCTCAATTATCAAAACGTATAAATCCACGATCTTTTTCACTGCTCCTCCATTTTCTTCTTCTAAAGATGAAGAATGTCCTCATGAACTCAACCAACTCTTTTTAAGTACCACTGCAGTATCTTCCATCATTACATTCGTACTTTAAAAACCAAATTCTATCTTGAAATTCCAAGCTTGCTCTCCAATACCCTAATGCATGGTCCTAATAAGGTCCACAATAAGAGCTTCCTGCAAAACAATTCAAAAGCTTCCTCTAAAGAACCTTTTTCATAGTTCTCAGGTATTACCTTATTCATGAAATGCCACAATGAAACAAATACAACCTTAGGATGCCTGTAAATATAGACAATTTTATAACGTGAATCTAGGATAGATTTTGGATAATTCAGAATATGGGAAATACGTGGACTAAGAGAAAAAATTAGAATATATAATATTATGTATATTAATTGCGGTAGGTAGTGGTAGGTTAACTACTATAAAAAAAATTATATGGGATGCCTTTTTAGTATATAATTATGAAATTATTTAATAATTTAATATAAATTTAATTTTAAAATTATAATATTAATTATATAATATAATATATATATATATATTTATCTTTTTAATAATAAATTATTAAAGTTGGTGTCTTAAGATTTTTTTTGGTTCTTGAATTGGATGCTTGCAAGATAAGTACAAATCAAAAATAGTTGTAACTTGAACAATAATTTCTGACGTTGCTTACATAGTGTTTTGCAGAGGCGGTGTCTAGACCTATGCAGACCGTACTACTGGGATCATGTTTTAGGGTTTCGGAAAGCAAGCCTGCAATTTCCTGAAAAGGTTCTGTTCTTAAAATATGAAGATTTGCTAAGTGATACCGTATTTTACGTGAAAAGGCTGGCGGAGTTTGTGGGTTACCCTTTTTCCGTAGAGGAAGAAAGCGATGGGATTGTGCAAAAAATAATTGATTTCTGTAGTTTTGAGCAATTTGGAGGTTAATAAAACTGGAAAATTTAAATCATATAATCATACCTGCCACTGACCTACGATGGACATAATATATTCTTCCGAAAGGGAAGGTCGGAGGTTGGAAAAATCAGGTTTTGAAATCGGAGATGGAGAGTCGTCTGGACCAGATAGCAGAAGACAAGCTCGGCGGTGGATCTCCAATTTGATATCGTCATCCTTCCTTCAAGGAAGCAGCTCTGGACAAGTAACTGAAAGTTTGTAATTCTTGCAGTTTATTAGGTCTTGTATTGTATATTAAAAAACAAAACATACATCGACAACTGTAATCACACTGGGCCACCCAGTGTGAGGCACCGCCTAGCCCAGACAGGGTCATTTAATGCAAATTGTATTGTCCAAGACCTGTTAACACCATTATAGTGGAGAGTTATAAAATAAGTTATTTATAGTAATGAAAGAGTATGAAAAATTTTAGAAAGAAACATTACGAGAAGAATCTTTCTTTTAATTGGTGATTCAAAGTATATCATGATGTACTTGCTTCATAACACAATTAAAAAGCTGTGATGATTGTCAAAAAGTTTTATTTGTACTTTTTTGTTTGATATTTAAAAGAAAACAATATTTAATATAGAGAGAAATCATTTCAAATATATATATAAAATGTGCTTGCTGGGAGGGGTCTGAGGTTTGTTCAGCTCGCAGCATCTCATTGATCTGCTTCAGTCTACTTAATAATAGAATAATAACAAATATACGATATAAGAACAATGATTCCACTATTCAATAGGTAAACCCTTTCACGATGTATTGCTCTCAAATCAAACATTTTTGTAACAATTAATCAATGATATAAAACAAAAAATAGTGAGAGATAGATAAAAATATATAGTACGAAAATTGTCGAGACATTTTGACGTCATGTGGCGTCGTTTAAAATTTGAATCCAAATTCTACTAATACATTTGGTGTATATATACATATTTTTCTTATATAAGTATCTATATATTGATACCATAAACTATATACGAATTAATCAAGTTAGTATTTTTAGAGCAACTGTATGTATTAATAAAATAAAAAATAATTAGATACTAGGTTTTAACAATAAATTTAAAATTACAAACATTTTGGTATCAAATCAACAAAAAGAGTTCAATTAGAGACTAAATTGATAGTTTATATTACCATAAATAGAAGATTTTTATCTTTTTATTTAAAAAAAAAAAAAAAAAAAAAAAAAAAAAAAAAGAAAAACAAAACAAGAAAGAGAGCAATTTAATCTGACAATAATAATAATAAAAAAAAAAAAAAAAAAAAAAAAAAAAAAAAAAAAAATGAAAAAAAACAAAAAAAAAAGTAATTATTTTTTTTTTTTTTTTTTAAATAAAAAATAGTCTATAAATTATATAAGAATGACAATTTAATCAGGTGTATCAAATAATTAACAATATACGAAAAAAAATTTACAAAATATTACCTTATTACTGTCAACGCAATTAATTGCTACTGTGAAGGGATTGATAGCTAGTTACAAATGAAAGGGCAAAATGGTCATGTGGGACAGTTAGTTGGTCCTAATCAATTTATTGAGTTATTTAAATAATTTAAGATTATAAATTCAAAAATTTTAAAATTATTATTTTTTTTTAATTTTATATAAAATATTCTTATATTTAGTTAAATGAATAATATATTAAGCCTTTAATTTGGATTAGGATTTTTTTTTCTTATCCTTTCCAATACGATTGGCATGCCTTGGCACAAGATGGAATACGAACATAATTTAATAAGCGACCCAAACCCACCATAGAACAATCAAACCTTGTTACGAAAGAACGAGAGTCAAATGTTTCCGAGAAGAATAGCCTGATATGAAAATTCTCCAACTGTCATTTTGGGCGTAGAGAGAAGAGAAAAAGACAGAGAATAGAAGAGGAGAACAGAAACAGGTCAACCCTACAAGCCTGTTATTTGAAAATACGGTCACCTATCAACAGAGCGCTTGAGTGAAGACACCAGCCTTAGATCATGTGCGATTGGCAAGCCACAAGTTGATGCGATCTAACATTTCATTATGGGTACGACACCAAAAATGTCCGTGTACTATGCTAATGTGATGGATAATTCCGTAACAAAAGAAACGAAACTGGATCCCTAAAACTCCAGGCGAGATGAATAGTCTTAGGATATTGGCTGATGAGAATGTCAAGCTGGGTTTTTATCACTATATGGGACAACCAACTGCATAGTGAAATCGTGGACATCCCAGCACGTTAAATGAATCTGGAATACGTACTTTTGATCACCCAAAGATTAAAGCCTATCACAAACAATGAAATACAACAGTGGATCATCGATGCAGCCACATAAAGTAACAAAAGAAAGAAAGAAAAAAAAAAAAAAAAAAAAAAAAAAAAAAAAAAAAAAAAAAAAAAAAAAAAAAAAAAAAAAAAAAAAAAAAAAAACAAATTCAAAACCGTTGCAGATTCCCTAAGAAACAAGTCATAGCAAGCATTTGAAGCAGAACGCATCTCACTTCAAGCCTTTTCATGAATACCAAACAAATTCGGACCGAGTTAATCTCAAAGGGAAACAGAACCACATCTTCGCGGTAAATCAGAGTATAGCACCCTAAGACGGGCACAATGTTGTATATCTGCTTATTTAACGAAAGGATAAGAAGGACATCGACCAAAGCTCTCTCAAACGCAACAAGTTAGCTCGGCAGAACGACCCTTGCTGTAGATGATCAACAATTGTAGGGAGGAAGAAATTCGAAGCTCTTTCCATAAGAACCAAGAATCTTGAGATCTTATGGCACCCTAACCATATGAAGATATAAACGGCGCATTGGTAAAACAAACGAATGGTCTACAAGACAAGCGGAATAGCAATGATCAAGTGGGACGGTATCCTGCAAGATTAGTGGTTAAAGGATATACTCAAAACGAAGGCATTGGCTTTAATGAGAGTTTCTTATGTTTTTCGCAAGCAATCTTTATTCACAAGGTACTGACGTGAGTAGATCTCTGGACCTACGTGTCGCATCCCGATGACTCTTTTGATGTTTCAACGTACACTAGCCACCAACTCCCACCATTACACTGAAGTTTTTTCATGGGGAAAACTAACAAAGAAATTTGACATCTCTAGTAGAGGATTTTGCTCCGAAAAAAAAAAGGAAAAGACGGAGTGTTAAGAGTAACATAATTTTGCAGGATGAATCCAAACCTATATATGATTCTCAAATAGGCACCAATGGGATTGGTTGACAAAAAACAAATTTTGAATTACTTTCATCGTTAACCTTAGAATAATATATGACGTGACACTCAGAAACATAGATGTGTATTTGTGGACAGAGTTTTGGTTTGCAGATTCATCATTATACTGTTGTATTAATATTGGCCACTATTAGTTAGGCTAGTGGCCTGCTGAACAATACAATCAAGTTCCAAGAGTTGAAAAGGCACCCATACAAGTTAAAACAAAGGAGAAACCGTTGTATGAATCATTCACGCGACTTACCTCAACAACACAACATGAGCTATCAAAGCGACTTTACCGATTTCATACTAAGACTGGCCAATTTCATAAAAAATAAGAAACCCAAAAGCTCGCATCTTTGACTTTGTGTACCAGAGCAAAACGTATTGTTAAACAAAAATTTGCGCACGTGCTTTAACTATGCCAGATTGATAAACTGAATTTTCTACATCCTCTTCTTGTGAATTATAAATTATGCTCAGTCGTGTGTCCTAGCAATGACGCAGAGAGAATGTAAATGTCTCAAGTACCGAATGCATCAACAGTAGGAAGTTTAATGTCTTGATCTATTATGCTAAATCCAATGAGCTATGACATTAAACAACACAAACAAATGTGGAGAGCAATTAATTAAATTCCTATGGCAAAGTCCATATAAACACGATAGCCCTACTGCGAATGATGTGAACCGGATGGGGATCCGATGATCAGATTGATTATGGTCAAGGCAGATCCCGTCAACTGCTTGCATTGTATTATAGGAAGAATCAAAATTAATCTTTTGTACCAAGCGAGGCCTATGTAGATAAACTCAGCTTATGAGCGTGCGATTCAATTTAAATAGGACAACGACCACCCTATATCAGCTAGTGCTCTATGACTGTGCGTTGTGGTTTCAAAACCTGGACAAACTGTAGTCATAGTTAGCGATTTATCTATCAACAGAAATTAGAGTCCATTTGGCACACACACCCACAAGCCATCCGCGGGAAAAAGCAAATATGTAAATCCAATCTGACAAAGCTTTAGTTCTAGACGGTAACTCCCGAGCACCCCAAAACAAAAGTGGAATTAAAAGAGACTCGGAGTTTTTTGTGAACTATCAGGATAAGGCCATTGACGACCATCGCCACAAAGATCATCCAACCATTCCCATGATAGACCTCAAAAAATCACAAAGCAACATAAGCATATGCACAATAGTGTTTCAAGATCTCTTGTTATATTATATTTTATTGTGCTATTTTTTATATAATTGCCAAAACACCACCCAACCAGTAACCTTCAGTATGCAAACAAACGCTGACACCTAAGCCTCTTACGCAATTAAGCCCTTAATCAATCTATTTTAAAATTTTATTCCATATGTATATTAACTTTATTATTCTAAAAATACCTCTCCACAACCAAAAGACTCCGTGCATTGACCCCAACATAAAAATTGCTCTAGCATATGTCAAAAGTTGTCATAAATCCACACAATCTTTCACTGTCTCCTTACACATTGTCATTCTCCATATCAAGAGGAAGAGGACTAACAGCAAACCGAACAGCCTTCAGATGAATCTCAACCAATCTTTTTATCACGTATAATGCCGTAGTCAGTATCTAACCATAAATATCAATTCCGTATTTACAAGACAAGGCCTATGAGACATTTTCACAAATACTATCTGGAAAAATCCCAAGCTTGCCTCCGCAATACCTCTACATGCGTGGCAAGGGGTCCTAATCAAAGGTCCACCAATTAGAGCCTTCCATTGCCAAAACCAATTCAAACATGCTTATCCTCCTAACAGGAGGATCGCAAGACCCCATTCGCCATAGTTCTACAGTGTATTCATTCACACCCCTTACATATATCAATGCTGATAACAAAATGCCAAGAAGAACACAAATACTAACCTCCTTATAGGATCGCCTGTAACGATAGACAATTTTAGAAACGTGGAATATAGGATAAGATTTTGGCTTAATTCAGGACTCATAGGAGCAACAGTATCTCTGCGGAAGGACCAAGAGGAAGAAAAATACTGGTTAGAAGATATATTCCATATCTACTTGTTAACCAATAATTTATCACAAGAATGGGTCGCCAAAGCAGAAATTATAGAATAAACACGGAGAAAATGGTCACCTGGACTACCTGAAATAATCAACATTATTGAACAATTACTTTTAAATTTTTATAATACTTTTAATTACTTTTATAAAATTATAATATCTTCCGACATTTTTAATTGTTCTTGAAGTTTGATGCTTCCACAAGATAGGAATACATAATTAAAAATATTAAGCATCACCGCTAGGCAAAAATTGGTTAGCTGTCCACCTCTATAAATTCTGAGTTTAAAATATAATCGTTGAGGTTGCACTTGCCAGAGGCGGGTAACGTGCCTACGTAGCTAATCGACTCACCAACATGGGATCATTCCTCGTTTAGTGTAGCAGTTTATCGCGATATAGTAACGTCTCCCGGCCACCCTGCAGTCTACTCCACTTAGGAACAGGTTCTCCCTCGTTATCTCTACAACCCAAACCTACAAGTACGAAACATAGCATTGGCCTCAAACGTCGCGTGTACCTCCTCTCTTGAGTGGTTCCTTGGGCGACGCCCCCCATTATTGTGAAACAGAAGGGATCACTTAACGAGATAGGACAACACAAAATGCTGCACATGGGGCAGGTTCAACCACTTTTTAAAGCAAAAGAGGATAACGAAAAAGCGATGGGATTGTCGCCAACACTTAAATAATCTGACTTTCTGGTTCGTTTAATGTGCAGCGCACATTTCGAACAAGGCTTTAATCTAAAAAACATCACTTTGAAACCATCTATAACCTCATCCCCATACCCCCCCCCACCCCCACCCCCTCCCGGCCTCTGCCCACGACAACCACCCTACCACAATAAAGTGGGATAGCAAATAGTAATCACATGTTACTTCCCAGAATCCCAACACCAATGGGCACCACAACGGTCCGGAATGAGCCTATAAGCGAAAAAAATCACTTTTGAAAAGTTCGGTGCACGGAAATTGGACGCATAGTCACAGTATCGTAAAACCGAATAGACCCGCCCCCGGAAAGGCTGGCCCATTAGATGATTGCATCTATCAACAAATCCTTCCCCATTCGAAATGCCTCCCCTACCATCCTAACCACGGTATAATTAATACTCGGACTCCGACTCCCACCCAAGCGTCCACAAATGAAAAAGACCCACAAAATTATCCTCTTTGCCTCCACATACTCACCCCCTCACGCCCTAGTCGTCGACGCACCTCATCAAGCCGTAACCGATAAATGTTTCCGTCTAACCCTCTTTACAGTTGCACCCACCAACGTCATCTTCTTTGAACCAACCCTACATCATTAGTCATTTGCTGCTTCCTGTACGCTTAAAAAAAGTAGACTTTTACACCCATTCGTCTAATCTACAATAATATTTCATCGCTCTAAACAGTAACACATAAATTTGAACAATCCAAGGAAGCGTCAGCCAATTAATTCAGGGTATCAATTACTATTCATTAAAAAAAAAAACAAATCCTATGTGATGCAATTCATGAAAAATGTAATATATGAAATTAAAATTGTCAATTTTTAAAATTATTAATAATATCTAATTTTGTCTCTTTTTACTTGTAAGATTCGTTCTAAAAATACACTCCTGATCTTTTTTTTTTAATTTAATATTTTAAAATTTATTAAAAGTTGACTATTTTAAGATTTTCTTTTATTTGGTTCTTGAGATTGGATGGCTGCGTAAGACAAATACCCACAAGAATCAAAACCGAATTATTTATGAAATATTCGAAAACCAACGATATCCCCCAATTATTTGATGATATTTTTTGAATTGAGTTTAATGGAAATATTTTGAAAATATTTATAAAGTCTAAGAAATTAAGACCAAGCCCAACCAATGCCATTATCGTTTGATATTTATAGCAGGGAATTTTACTTAACCACATAAAACCAGAAGGTGTTGGTAACGAATGAAACTTGTTTGAAAACAATAAAAACATTATCGGAAACCCTTACATCAGTAAAAGTATCATGAGGTCTCCATTTTAGGACAAAACTATTGATCAGTAAAAAAGTGCTCCTTATTGCCACCTAGGAGCAAGCCCACGTCTCCTGTCCCGTGGATTCTA